>JADRCD010200719.1:0-21635 GCA_019843815.1 Montemys delectorum
ATAAGCACTTCACCTATCCAGTCATCTTCCTAGCCCCAGGCCTGGCTTATCTTTTATTAAAACGCTTTTAATTAAACTTTAAAATTCTATCCGATAATCAAGACCGAACAGTCCCTTCCTCTCACTGGCCAGTGGCTACAATATTTCAAAGGCCAGAAGGGCAGCTGCAGAAAGCTCTGTCACACAGCAATAGTCTGGAAAGTTCTCTTCACGGTTCTCCTTCTCCAAGGCCACCAGAATGTCCCATCAGCCTTGTGCGGTCCCTCTTCCAGTCATGGAACACTCTCCAAACATCCCAGGGAGCTAGCATTCGGCTCTACAGTGAAGAGACCTCATCTGCCCTCATCTCCATGAGGGACTCTTGAAGCAGCAGGAGGAGCTTGGATGAGGGGTGAGCCCCACCCCAGAGATCACTGAGCCCCAGGACTCTGTGCCTCACCCTTGGCTTCTGGTGGACTTGACACCCTGCCCACGAGGCCAAGCCCTTGGTCAATGAACACTTGCTGCATACAAGTGCATATCTGTGTGACATGGAAAACAGATGTGACCCAGACGTCCTTTCTCAACACCTTGGGATTATCCCCTAACATCTTTGTGTTGTTGTTGTGATGATGAGATGGGGATTCAGTTCAAAAATTCTTGTGTTTCCAGTGTTTTTCTGGAAACTAAACCATCTTGTTCATCATTATTTAAAATGAGGCTACAGTTGGACCACGAGGACATGCACGAGTGAATGAAAGCTTGTGACCATAGCTGTCCTCCAAGGAGCTCTGTGATACAGGAGTCAACAAGCAGGAAAAAGGGGGATTTTCATGCATCTGCCCCATGAAGAAGTCCCAGTTCCCCCACCTTCAGGCAGGGCACTCTCTATGATCTTGTCACTGTTGTGTGAGCAAAACCATATTTTTTCTGGAGTTTGAAAATGTCGTTACCTTACTGAGAGACTTAAAAACCCATTCACTGCCATTATGGAATTTAAGCCAACTTACTGGGTGCAAGAGGGAACTGACCCTTTTTAATGATGGGAACATCAAGGCTCAGAGGACTGGAACCCCCTTCACATGTATACATCAAGTCTTTCTAATTACTACTACTACTACTATTACCATTATTATTATTATTATTAATGTATGTCAGTACACTGTCACTGTCTTCAGATACCAGAAGAGGGCCTCAGACCCCATTATTGATGGTTCTGAGCCACCAATGTGGTTGCTCAGAATTGAACTGAGTACCTCTGGAAGAACAGTAAGTGCTCTTAACCTCTGAGCCATGCCTTTTTCTTTTTTTCTTTTTCTTTTTTCTTTTTTTTTCTTTCTTTCTTTTTTTTTTTTTTTTTTTTTTTGTCTTTCTAATTCTAAGCCACACTTTTTCCTTGTGAGTTGGATAGCAGTGGATCTGGGGGAAGATTAATTACATACTCTGTAAGTTGATGAAATCTGCATATCTACTACTCTTATAGGCTTAGAGTGAATATTTCCACAGCAAGTGGCTAGCCTGGGCCTGGCACACAGCCAGCCACACATTGGCAGATCATTAGTTGCAGTAATTATGGTTTTATTTATTTCTGTTGTTACTATTATTATTACAGCTATATCTCAGAGGTTTGTTAACTTCAATAATTATGGTTGTATTATTATTAAATTAAAGGTACTTTTCAAAAATTAATGTGAGATTTGCATTCTCCAAAATAAAATGAACAAATACAGAGAATTGTGCAGGGTAAAGGTGGAGGTTCAGGGATAACTAGGGCAACTCAGAGGAGGGAGACCACTCATGGGTGCAATCTCTCTCCAGGGTTCAGCTCACTCCCTTTCTTCCTTCTATCCCTGATGGATCTTTTCACCAGGACCCTCCAGCCTGATCTATGTGCCACCTTAGTTCCCAAGGACTCAGCACCTGACCTAGAAAGGCAGACCTAAGCTGCAGACACAAAGCTCATCTCTGCCCCTGGATCTGTCCACCTCCAGCGAGGTTCTGGGGAGGACCTTCTTCATTGCAATGCCCTGCAAGCCCACCCTCCTCCCACAGAGCAGTCCCTCCTCATGCTCCATGTGAAAGACAGAGTCATGGCTGTAGCCTAGTCCTTCCTCCAACTTCTCATCTCCTAGCATGGCTTTAGGGGATCCCACCACCTGAATGGAGAAGATCTCAGCCTGTCAGCTTAGCTTTGCCCCACAGGGCCCCACCCTGAGTCCAACTTAGACCTCCAATATCCCTCTATCTTAGCTTCTTCCTCCATTGCTGTGATAATATGCTCTGACAAAAGAAACTGAGGTGAGAAAGAATTTATTCTGCCTCACAGTTCAAGAGCACAGTTGGTCATAGTGGGGAAGTTAAGGCAGCAGGAGCTCGGGGCAGCAATCAGGAAGCAGAGAGGGATGAATGCTGCTCTGCTCAGCTCCTTTCTCCACTTATACAGCCCAGAATCCCAGCCTAGGGAATGGTGCTGCCCACAGTGGAGGAGTCTTCCCACTTTAATTAATGTAATCAAGATTAACTTCCCACAAGCACACCCAGAGACCGACCTCCAAGTTGAATCTGGAGTCTGTTATGTTAGCACTTAACACTAACCATCACATCCGTCTTTCAGCCCAGTTCACTAATGTTCTACTCTCTGATGGACCCACTCATGCACCCACCCAGCCACTACCCAGTCCCCATCCAAACCCGATTTCCCTGCCCTACTCAAGCTCTGCCTCCAAGAGACTGGTCCCGATCCTCCTACACCCTTCAGCCTTGACTCACAATGTTCATGAGTGTCAGCAGGTACTTCTGCACATGCTCCTTCCCATGGAACTGGACCACCGAGTCATCCACACCCAGCAGGACCTCAATGTTGTAGTCATCGTCCGTGGCATGCCTGCGCACCCTCCGCCGTGAGCTGTTGATGCGCTCCTCCAGGACGCCTAGGGCTCTGCTGAGGCTGTCCAGGTTGCCCTGGGAGGCTCCTAGAAGGAAAGGACATCTTTGGTAGCAGCCCGTCACCCCTTGCCCAGGGACATTACAGAAAGACAGAATCCATTTGGGTACAACTCAGCTACCAGCCAGGCAACAGGATGGTATCAGGGTGACCACTGTCTCATATAAAACTCACAGCACCCTAAATCTGGGGCACTGTGCCCATCCAGACATCCCGAGAAGGGCGATAGTGACAAATGCTCAGTGCTAACACCTCAGTGGCTTCAAGTCCAACTTTTGCCCAGCAGATTGTGTCAGGGACCATGGTGACTTCCTGACACTGGCAAAAGCACAGCTGGCATTGGGGACAGACACAGAGGATGCTCAGGAGTGATGTGGTGGTGCCAGCCCTTATCACACTTCCCTAAAAGGCTAAGGGCCACCCACGTGTCCAAAGACTGTTATAGCTACAGGATGGCTTTGCCTTTTGCTATAAATGGGGAAACGGAGGCTCAGCGCAGGCAGTGTGTGCTGTTCAGTGTCCCCTTAGTCCTTGCTTTTCTCCCAGAACTCTCAACCTTTCAGGGACTCCACTAGTCTGATATGCATATTCTGGGTCTGGGCCTTCTTGTCTGACCCCTTCTCCCCAGGGGAACTTTGCCTCACCCCCCATACTGATGGAATTGCTCAGGGACCTCCTTCAGTCTGCCCTGGGAGGGAACTGCCTGCCTGCCTGCCCCCAAATGGTCAGTGCCTAGCTACACACTGATCACGCTCAGAAGTAGAGCCTGAGGGATCTCACCTGACGGTAAAGGTCTACAGCACCATCAGGACCAGAGCCCAAGATGCCACACCCATAGCTCTCCCTGTCTGCCTTGATTCCCATCTGCTTCACACTGGTGAGACCAAACATCTGAGGGTAGCCACTTGTGAAGAGACTAGGCAGCTTGGCCGATGATCCTGTTCCTGCTACCCCGCAAATCCCTCCACTCAGTCACATAGTGGGCACCTTCTGTACAAATTACTCCATTTTACAGATAATAAACCCTTGTGTATGGGACAACTAGACAGATGCTTCATGCCCTGCAGCTTATCTTTAACACAGCAATCTGACAGTGTATACACATGCACACACACACACACACACACATGCACACACACGTATACACACACACATGCACGTACACACACTACCTATAACATATGTATATAAATATATATGCTACTTATAGCATGTGTATAATCTGTATATATATATACATACACACATACTATCTATAACATATATACACACATACTACCTATAACATATGTATATAAACCTGTATATACATATATATGTATATATATACACACTACCTATAATATGTGTATATAAACATATATACGTATATATACATAGAGAGAGAGACATATACACACACCATGCTGGCACAGACATATATAAGTTAAAACACACAACTACACATCTGTAGTGCAAAGCCATATGCTCACATGTGCATGCAATGCACCCACATGCACACATGCACAAACATGGGAGGTCTTGTTCAGGGCTACTCTAGGCATGGGGAATGGGCCAGCCCTGCAGGCAGGGCCCATGCAGAGCTGAGTGTTGCTAGGCTGCCTGGAGATGATTCAGGGCCATCCTGATGCTCCCAGAGGAGCTGCCTAGGACTTCAACCTGACACAGGGCTTGAGGGATTGCTGATCTATTTTCATGCATTTATTTCTTTGCATTTTCAGCGCAAGGGACAGCTCACCTTCAGAATCACCTTGGGAAGCAAAGAAGATGGTAATTTCCACAGAAAAAGTTCTCCCCTGGGCAGGAGCTAAACACCACCTTCTGCCCTCATCTTGCTCAGGGTCACACAAAGGCAGCCCCAGGAAAACAACAGACTGAGGGGTACTCCTTGGGGCCCCGAGGCACTTTTTAAAAATACCTAATTTGGTTGACAGCATTTGAAACTTGGAAGATTTCACACTGGAAATCATTGAGAACATCTAGTTTCTCTTGAGAAATTTAGAGATAGGGCCATCCTTGGATCACCTAGATGTACTGAGAGAGGGCATATTGAGGCCCAGATCACCAGGCCACTTGCCAGCCTGATGACTTCTTGGACTCTAAAGGTCTCAGAGGGTACCCTTCTGACCCCACTCCCCAAGGCAGCACAGAGTGACTCTTCTGTGCTTCTCCTGTAGTGGGCACTAGAGTCACCACGAGGCGGGGGCTGATCTGAGACATCTCTTGAAGCAGCAATGCCAAGCTGGCAGAGTTGTTTAGCCATACCACATGCTTCAGGCCTTCCCAAAGCAATGAGGCTTTATAAAGCTCTTTTGGAAATGCCAACTTCACCTCCAGCATGGTAATTATTGTTGCTGATATTACTCTTATCACAATGATTTGTGTGTGTGTGGGGGGGGGAGGGTGTCCCCAATTTGCTCTCCTGTTTCTATGTAAAACACTGAAAACACTGAAAACAACCTGGGCAGCTAAGGGTTTTAGGCTATTATTGAGGAAGTCAAGGCAGGGAACTATCAGGAGGAGTTGAAGAGGCGACCATGGGAGATCTCTGCTTCCTTGCTTCGTCTTGCGTCCTTACACAGCCTAGGGGTAGGTCCTGCTTTTCTCCATCATTTAGCAGTTCTATAGGCCTTGTAGGCCAACCTGATGGTGCCAATTCCTCAACTGTAGTTCTCTCTTCCCAGTGTATGAGGGACAGCCAAGATTAGCTCTCACAGGGCTGACTTCCTGGGCATTATACTTTAGAACACCTTCTCCAAGACCCAACGCTTGGTAGAGAGATCCCAAAACTCAGGGTCAGGGAGCAACTCCAAACAATCTGACTCCTCGAAGCTTCAGGCCTGCTCCAGCTGGCTCAGCATAGCAGTGGGGTCTACTGCCCCCAAGCCTGGGACCACATGAACCTTGCCCTCCTGCCCTTCTGTGTCCCAATGGGAGTTGGCAGCCAGGCAGATACTCCACCTCGTCAATCATGAAGACCACCCTTATTTTCCCCAAAATGGTGACCTTAACATAAGCTAAACTCTGGTCTTGATATGCCTGTTTCTCCTAGGGAGCTCTGGCCAGCAAGAAGTTCCTGAAAGGTCCTAGATCAACTTCCTAGTGACTACAGCCCTGGCCTTCAGGGCCTACCCAGCCATACTGGGTTACCAGCCTGACCTAATGACCTTTGTTCCACTTGGTCCTCAGCCTGTAGTTCACATGAGTTCATGTTCCATCCTTCATTACTAATGCAGTCAGGGTGATGAACTATGAATGCTGTCCATGCCTGGTTGGCTGACCCTCTCCCCTCCCATGCGTCTCTCACTGGAGCCTATCTTTTAAATAAGTAAACAAAAGATAGTTGGCTCCTGGCATTTCCTTGCTTGGGGACCCTTCCAGATGGCATCTGGAGCTCTCCTTGCTTTGATAAAGATGACACAGCAGAAACCATATCCAAGAGTCCTGGCCTGAGAGTCTCTAGAAGGCAAAGAGCAGATCAACAGACTTGGGGGGAGTATGGGAGCAGGGGAGCTGAGTTCCAGGCAAGCCTGAGGCAGCAGCCACCCAGGGGAATGGGTGGGTGACAGTGGGCAAGCCCACCTACATAAGCTCTGTACAGCAAGGGTGCTGAGCCCATGGACTGAGGGCTGCACCTTTGAGCATCCTCAGAGTGACTTCTAGGACAAAGACATGTGCATGGCCCTTCACAGTGATGAAACTGTGCTCTAAGAGGAGGGGCTCCTTGTTCTTCTCATTCCTCTCTGGTTTGTCCCTGAAAGGCCTCAAGAGCTGGAAGCAAGGTCCCCAACACAGAGTTACTGAGATGGCAGAATCTCAAGACATGGGGTCTAGAGGAAGGTAGTAATCATGTCACATGGCTCCAGACTCGTTAAAGAACCAGTGGCATCAGATGGAAGTGGGGCAGGACTCTTGGGACTAGGCTATTCCCCTGGGGACAAGTTGTTATAAAAGAGGGCATGTGGACCCTTATCTTGGCTTCTTCTCTTGTCCAGCAATCTTCCTCTGGAATATACTCTACGTGATGCCATTTGATATGTTGTGACACCGCCAGGGGGTACTATTGCCAGAATGTGGTTTGGAGTTTTCATTCCTCAGAGCAGTGAGCAAAATAAGTATCTTTTCTCGATAAACATCCCAGTGTAAGGCATTTTGTGATAGTAGCCCAAGATGGATTAAGACAATCAACAGGGAACCATAA
Organism: Montemys delectorum; assembly: GCA_019843815.1. Lineage (NCBI taxonomy): Eukaryota > Metazoa > Chordata > Mammalia > Rodentia > Muridae > Montemys > Montemys delectorum. Next base: position 7,125 of record JADRCD010200719.1, read on the forward strand.
AAGATTGAAGTCCATCAAGCTACATTGACAGAGAGGAGGAGCTAGACCAGAGCCCAGGCCAAGATCCAATACTAGAATCCTTCCTTAAAGAGCGATGATTCTAAATCTGCTTCCTTAGTTGTGTTTGAACCCCCAACATTGCAACTGTGCTGCTCACTGGTACTCCTAGCACTCAGGAGATGCAGGCAAGAGGAGCCAAGGAGTTCAAGAACATTCTTGGCTACAGGTAGTGGCAAGGCCAGCCTGGGACACATGGGACCCTGTCTGTAGCAACAACAACAGAAAGAATGATCATTTCTATTTCAGGAGTAGCATGATCCTGCAATAATATATGTCATAGCAAAGTGTGGATGTGTTCTCCACTATTGGTTTCTTTGTTCTATTGTTCTTCAGACAGTGTCTTACCCTGTATCTCAGGCTGTCCTGGAACTTACTCGGTAGACTAGGATGTCTTTGAACTTCTACCTTTATGTCTTGTGTGATGGAATTGCAGGCATGTACCACCATGCCCAACAGCTCCGATATTATCGACATGGCCTAGGAGATACCCCATGCTCCACCTGCACAAGGGCTGGTTCAGAAGAACCAAAATTGGTAGAAAAGACACTTGGTCTCTCACCTTTAAAACAGAATGTGACAGGACTGGTGACAGCCCTGTAGTGCAAGGATGCCTGAGGGCTTATGGGGGCCTGTGCGAGTCTATGCCAGTCCCTTTGCTGGATTGGCCTCTTCAATTTTCTGCTCCTGAACTACATTAGCTCATGACCACAACTTGGAGGAGGCCCCAGACTGCCCAGAGGGAAGGCAGCCAGTTCTAATGTCTTGATGCCTGTCTTCTCACTGGGCTCAGAGGAGTGAAAGAGAAGGCCATGTTTGATCTCCACTTTTAGTGGAGGTTTGCTCTTAACTGGCTCATAGGCCATACGGTCAAGGCTCAGGCTCCAGCCTGTGACATTGCTGGAAGATGGTGGTAACATCAGGAGACTGTGCCTTGTAAAAGGAACTAAGGTTACCTGGAATACGTCCTTGATGGAGCTATTGGGATCCTGGCCCCTTCCTGACTATTTATGATTCTTGGTGGACATGGGATGAGCAGCTTCTTCCTCCACATGCTCCCACCATGACAATATGAGCTGACACAGTATAGCCCGAAACAACAGGCCAAGTGATCATGGCCCGAAACCTGTGACCCCCAAATCCTGTCCCCCTTTTATGCTGTTTCATTCTAGTATCTGACTTCTTAATGCAAAAACTACTGACACAATCCCCATACTGACAGCTCCATAGCCCTTACTAAACACTGGGGACCATATGATGTAAGTCAGGGCAGGGGCTTAAAACCTATAGAAAGTATACTGTTCCATGACAGGAGAAGACTGTACTGTCCACTCTCCTAGGAATGAGCCTTCCTGTTTCTCTCATTTTTTGGGTACCAGCTAGGATGTCTCCTCCTTAAGAGGACCCTTACTCAATTTATCCTAAGTTTTAAGACACTCCTCTGAAGTTGAAATGTAAGGGTTCTTTGGAATGTCAGTTGTGTTGGATGATGTTTTGCTGGGGCAAACACATGGAGTGTTTTCCTGAAGTGGACACAGGCAAAAGGCTAAGGCAGACTCGTGAAGGAATGTTTTGCTGAAGCGGACACAGAAGAAAGGATGTTCTGCTAAAGCAAAACATGCAAAAGGACACGTGATGAAGGATTGTTTGCTAACAACATGCATATATTAGTGCTCCTTATATTGTGTAGTTGAGCTATATTTTTCAGGACCTAGAGAGAATTGCATCCCAAAACTTTCTGGTGATGTGTTGTGGATTTTTTGTTGCTTCCACCAACCTGGGCTAATTAACAGAGTGATGTCAGCTGAGACTGACTCATGTGGAGTTTGTATTAAGTCAGGCTCATGTGTTGAGGCAAGACATGAGGCGAGGCAAAACCTGGGGAGGATACATGATTTTTTGGAGGGATATCAATAGAATTCCATGGATAGTGGTGGCTGTGGAGCTGAACTTGCTAGTGCAGCTAGCTATACAATGTTTGTTGGTCTCTTGTCTTTGATGATCTTCACTTCACTGACAGAGGCACAGCAGAGAGTTTTTCCTGGCATCCTTCAGGTCCCTCCTGCTAACCTGTGCAGAGGCTAAGGCCTGGCTCTCTCTGCTAGGTAGTGCCACCACTACTGATTCATGTTTGCTATCCCAACTCTACCAAACTGAACGGCTGATACATCCATAAAGTGTTTGCCAGTGGATCGAGCTGCTGCTGCTGCTGACGCCTGTCAACTGAACAGCCGATTTCCAGATAACACAGACAGGAGTTGCTCCAAAGAACCCTTTCTAAATAGGTCCACCTCCCTCATGTCCTTTCTTTTCCACTACCTCTGGTGGGTTGTGAGCTATAAGGAAGGTTAAAGTGTTTAAAAACCAACATTAAAAATAGGCCTTGAAAAAGTTATACTCTCCCTCAACTCCTCCCCAAGACAGCATCCAACTTCAGCAGGGGTGACAGTGGTGAGAAGCTCTGACATCTTTTATGGATTCACAGTGGTACTCACTGCTTCTCCACACTTGGATGAAGACCCCTCAAAGATGGTGGCCATAGGGAGACCTCAGCCTCCCCAGTGCCCCATAAGAACCCTGGGGCTGGGAGGGCTTGGAGTTATGGAAGAGAACCCAAGACCCAGAAGAAGGGCAGCTGGTGTAGAAAATGAGGCAGGTGCATGTAGGGACAGGAAGATAATATTGGTGGGTGGGAACAGGAGGAGAATGTAGTGACAGGTGTTGAGGTGTGAACTGGAACAAGAGCTCTCTATAAATTACCTGCATGCGGGGACGGGGGTGGGGAAACCAAGACAAGAGGGGCCAGGCTTCTTAAAACAAATGGAGTGGAAAAATTACACGCGTATCACATAATTGGCAACAAAAAAGAATTGAGGTATCTTAATGTCATTCGTGACATTCAATAAAGTCAGAAGTATTCAAGGGAAGGGTGGCTGAGGCAAATAGGGCCTGCAGAAGATGTGAGAGAAAGCCCAGTGGTCTCACCAGCACACCAAGTGGGTGGGAGGAGAAGGTGAGGGCCAGTTAGGTGTGAACAGTCACACACTTCTTCCAGAAAACAACATGTGAGTTAGAGCAAACATTAAGGATGGGCAATAAATGGTTTGAATTCATAAGGTAATCTAGTGTTCAAACCACCAAAAAATAAGATGTGCCCTTTTCATCCATGTGTGGAAGATGCTGAGACACAAGGAAAACAACAACAACTAAAACTGTGTCTGTGGTGACTAACATTGAAACAAAAGTTTAGAATTACAGTAAAAAGGAAGGAAGGCCTTAAGAACTCTAGTTCTAAAAAGCATAGACTACATAGAAGGTAAAAATTCCAACAGTTGGCTCAAGTAGAAAATCTGAATAAAGAGATAACTAGAAGAAGCTGGAAAAAGATGGCCAAAGGAAAGTCTAGATACTTCTATGGGAAAGTGTTTCCCAACCCACAAGGAATAGACACATTCAATTTTACATGAAATGAGCATGCAGCAGACAATAACCTACTTGGTCAGAGCAATAACCAGCTAAAAAAATTGGGTTGTGGGAGGGAAACCTGTTAACCAAAGTGCACAACCATCAAAATGCCAAGGAATAAATAAAAATGGTGAAGATTAAATACAAGCAAAAGGTAATACACTTCAACACTCTCAAAAACTAAAAACAAAAAAGAGTCCATGATAAATGGAGAGAAGAATGATATGGTATTGTATTGGAAGTTATTCTCATCCAAATTAATCTATTAAGTATAACACAATCTCAAAAGAACCATTAAACTCCAACAAATTCCAGAACCTGCTTAGTTCTGGAATTCTTAGAAGACAACAAGTGTGAAAAAGATAAATGAAAAAGAGCTCCTTCAAATTAAGAGTATTTATTATAAAATTACATTTACTCTGGTAGAGTATGATAAAATTGTGAGATATACTGAATAAAATGTCCAAGGACACTCCCAGACATCTGGGTGGAAAAAGGCTTGAGCATAAATACCCATTTAACTCCTTTCTGGAATCCATCTGTCTGGAAAGTGTCAGTCAGGGACTTTTATTTTAAAATCCCAAAGCTATAAGCCCACAGTGAGCAGAAGAGAAACCATATTAGAACAGTCATTGGCTAGGAAGCAGAGAGTTTTCTGTGGTAATAAACTTCACATATTCAAGTTGAACCCCATGCTGCTATGGAGGAGAGCCAGGATTCTTCTAGTCTGTGCCACAGTCACCCCCAAAGCACTGACACTGATATATCAAGTGCCTTCTGGAAGTGGGGTGGGGGGGCAGGTGAGTAGAAGGGCAGTGACAGTCTCCTCCTACGTCCCGTGCCCTCTGCTGGACTGGCAGTGGTCTGGAGGCTTCTTTGAAAATATGTAAAAGGTCTCTGGGATGCTAGCGTTTGGTGTGGTTAAGGGTGACGGTAGCATTTTAAAAACAAGAGGATTCAGTGAAGGCCCACTTCCCCAGTTCATTCTCCAGATGCTAGTGGCCAGATATTCACTATTCTAGACAGAGCCTGGGGGAGCACTCTGAGGGACCAAAGGGGAAAAGGAGCCCACCTATAAACACTGGGTTTCTAGTCATCGTGGTCATCCTGGTCATTGTCTACCTTTACAAATGCACAGCCATCCAAGGGCTGCCATCTCTCTGTGAGTGCCTCTGACACTGCAGACAGAGATCAAGAAGGAAAATGCCCACACACACACACACACACACACACACACACACACACCCCAGAATAAGGAAACAAACAAAAATACCCACCAGGAAACAGGAAAGAGGCTGTGAGACCACAGACCTTTCACCTGCCTCTCTCTCCCTGACATCAAACCAGGTCCCTAGGCAACTCTCCCTGGACAGAGATGATAAATCTACTAGGACCTTGCCCCTCTTCCAGAGAGTCCAGTTTCTTCATGGCCTTGCAGCTATGGAGCAAGCCCAGTCCCTCTGGCCCCATACCAAGGATAACATTTAGTTATAAGTTTACTATTATTTAGTGCCATCTTGCTGTGTGACTCCTGGTCAGCATAAGAATCTGCCCACCCACCCCAAACATCTACAAAAGTCATGAAGTCGTGCTGTCCTCTAGAACTGAAGGCTCTCTCCTTCCAGGACCACCACTCTCTCCATGGCTACCACCTTTTCTAATGAAGCTTCTTTCAGGGACTGGAAGGGAAAGCATCTTCCCCCTCCCATCGCTACCTCTCTCTTTGAATGTTCTCCCACTGCAGCTCCTCGTGGCTCCCTAGGTCCTGAACCTAGGAAGCCCAGTGAAGGGGCGAGTTCATGCCAGCTTCTTTCTACAAACCTGGAGTCATTTCCAACAGAGGAAAGAAATGAACTCTGCAGGGACCTGGGGTCGGGAAGCCTATGCTCATATCCTCTGAATAATGAGAGGAGATGTTACATACTTTAAAAAAGAACAGGAAGAGAACATTCAAATGAGCTCCTGGAAGTTACCAAAGAAAACAAACAAAAGGAAGACAAGATATGATAAGCTGAGTGAAAGGACTGGAATGAGAAGCTGCGAGCTTTCCCACAGAGTAAGGTAGCAAGCCAAAGGAGATCTGAAACTGATGATATAAACTGAGAGGCCTCGATCACTGTGTACCATCCAGATAGCAGAACCTTTGCAGCGAGTGTGGGAAACCAGAGGACAGGACATTAATCATACTAGAAAATTCCCCTAGCCAGAGGGTGTTTCCAGGCTGAAAGGATTCATCTAGTGCCCAAATGGAGCAGACTAAACAAATCAAATGATTACAAAATTTCAGCAGACAGAAGAGTCTGGAAGCTTCCATAGGACAAGCAGGAATCCATAGGTGACAGAAGAAGTAGACAGAGGGATGAGTTCAGAACATCCAACGTCATGGAAGCAGCGTTAGAAGGAGAACATTTGAAATTCTGGTGGAAAATTGCTTAATTGCACTCTTACATCCAAATGCTCAATGAAACATGACACTGGGATATGTAGAAATCTCCAGACATGCTAGTTCCCAGAAGATGTACCTCCTGAAATGTCTTCGTCTGAAAAAGCTATTGGAGGAGATGGTCCAGCCAAATGAAAGATGTGCCCAATGAAGTGTAAGATACAAGATACAGGAAACAGGAGACTCAACACAAAAGTGACAGGGGAAGATGACAGAACATGAGTCTCAACAAGATAGACTATTGTCACCAAGAACCTCCACTTCCATGGAGCCGCTCTCTCTCTCTCTCTCTCTCTCTCTCTCTCTCTCTCTCTCTCTCTCACACACTGTCTCTCTCTGTGTGTGTGTGTGAGAGAGAGAGAGAGAGAGAGAGAGAGAGAGAGAGAGAGAGAGAGAGAGAGAGAACTAAGCCCCTACCAGTACCATACCCCTGAGGTGTCAAAACTATGAGCTTTTGGCTTTTGTTTTATAAGGTTAGCTGCTGCTAGCATTTTGTTTAAAAGGCAAAACTGACTAATACAGTCTGGTATGATCAGAATGAAGTCATGGACATGCTAGAAGAAAATGCTTTAGCAACAGGTTGGCTTTGGGCTCCTAGTGCTCTTGTCTGGTCCTTGCCTTCACTGTCACTTACTTGTGAGCCTTTGGGATGTCATAGAGCCCCATCAGCTAAGCAAGGTGAATGGTTGGAAGGGCGGCTTGTTAAGGCACTTTGTGCAGACAGAGGAACCATGCATACCATGCTGCTGCCCGAAGGTGTGATCAGTGGAAAGTAGAACAAATCTCTCCTCTCCCTAGGGCTCAGGAAGAGCAGGAACTACTTAGAAAAAGGAGAGGGAGGCTTGCCACAGTGCTCATGTAGATAGAGGTCAGAGGACAACCTCAGGTTTCAGTCCTTGCTGCAGGTGGCATTCACTGCTGCTTATACCAGCCTAGCCCACGAGCTTCCAGGGAGTCTCCTATCTCTGCAATCCACCTCCCCATAGGAACACTGGGAACGCAGGTGTGTGCCTTACTGTGCTTGGCTTTTTATGCATGTTCTAAGGCCTAGAACTCAGATCTCATGCACTTTTTCAACTGTGGCATCTCCCCAGCCCACCCCAACTCTTCTTGCTGGGGATTCGCAGGGGCTTATGGTCAGGCCTTAAATCCTGGGTGGCAGCGGCCTCACAGAACATACACTGTGGAGCCGATCTGGGCGAGGTCATCTGCAGGAAGGTCAGTCCTCCGGTTGTTAACTTTGAAGACATAATCACTCTGTGACTGCAGATTCCCCCAAAGATGGTCATTAAGATAAAATATGTTTACCTAGATGCATAATCAGGACACGGCAAGAGGCCCTGTTTGGCAGCCGGCGGGTTCTTTGGAGGCTCTGGAAGCAGCGAGCAGGCTCAGCCCCACGGGGGCCATCAGCACAGAGTCCCACTGGTGAGTTTTATTAAAAGGAGCTCATTATGGTTATTTCTGCCCAGTCTTTATAACTTTATTACCGAACCTGAATTAATTTCTGCAATTCCAACAGATGCAGCTCGTTCTGTGTCATTTTTATGACTTGGGGTGTAAAAGGGGGCAGGAAGGGGTACCGGAACAGCTTCAGTTGCAGAACTTTCAGAGGTGGGGGCTGGAATACTGTCCATTTCCTGGGAATGGGTCTCTGGGGGTCCCAGGTACCTTCCATGGCCTTTTCCATGACAAAAAGAGGCTCTAGAGAAGGGGAAGGAAACTTCTTTGCCTCCCTGCCTATGGTAAAGTCCTGAGATAATGTTCTCCTAGGGCACTGGATGCTCCTTGGTAGGGGCCATGCAGCCTCCTGGCTTTTCTCTGTGTGTGTGTGTGTGTATGTGTGTTTGCCTTCTCAGAGCTACAAATAGCAGGGTAGCATAGTGAGCTCCTCTGTACTGGGTGTCTATCATTGGTTTTGTTTTGATCAATAACTGCCACCCTCTCTCAACCTAGAGGAAAGCCAACTCCAGCCTAGCTTTATTCTGAAGCCGCCAGCTTCTGAAGTGTCCATGTGTCCAACCAGGGCAGTGAACTCCAAGAACATTACTATTGTATATAAGAAGTTACCACAATATGTAATTCTAGGGTGGCTTTTTCTTTCTGTTCTCCAGAACTGGGATGCTGTGATGATTGGTTTTGTCAATTTGATACAATTTGGAATCACCTAGGAAGGGAGCCTCAGTGATGGATTATCTAAATTAGGTTAGCCTGTGGGCATGTGTTTTGGGGGGGCTTCTTGATTAATGGGAAGACTTGCCTACTGTGGGTGGCACCATTCCCCACCCAGGGAATCCTGTATTGTATGAAAGCAGATAAAGTGATCTGAGCATTATTTAGCATGCATGTATTAGTTCATTCATTGCTCTCTGCTCTTGACTGTAGACATGACCAGGTACTTCACGTTCCTGCTGCTGTGCTTTCTCTACAGTGATGGACTGTGACATGGGCTTGTGAGGCAAATAAGCTCTTTCTCCGTTAACTTGGTTTTTTTGGGGGGTATATTATCATGGTGACAGGAAATGAAACTATGATAGTGATAAACAAATGCTGAGGCTGGGATAAGGCCTGAGAGCAACCCCCAAAGGTGCACCACCATATGCTAGAAGCTTTGTCCCTGTTTGGTTATCTGAAAGTTGATGGGAATTTAACCAACTATGGGGGTGTTTGTCATTGGGGCCATGGCCCTTACAGGAGACATCATTCACTAAGACTTAGTTCCCATGAGAATAAGTTGTGATGAAAGAGCAAGCCATGGCCCTGAATCCGCTGACTACCTGACCCCCCAGGGATCCCCTCGGCCAGTAATCTCCTTTGTGATTGCTTGACTAAGAGAGGGCCCACACAGACAGGGTCTCCTGAGAGGAGAACTTTGAGACAAGTAATCTTTCTTTATAAAGAAATGAATCCCAGGCATTTGTTATAACCATAGAAAATGAAGCCAAGCAGCTGGAGGCACGGTTAATACACCCCCAATTTCCCACCTTTCCAGTTCTTTGAAATCAACTCACTTGGCTGTCTGTCTCTTGCGACCACGAGAGTCCCAGCATGACCCCACACAGATACCATCACGTGCACTGACCCCAGTTGGATACTCTGGTCAAAGCACCCCAAGATTATGGAGGTGTGACAGTCTCTCTGCTCTAGGCTTTCACCTCTTGTTTCTCAAGGAGCCTGATGTGGGGTGAGGAGAAAATCTGCTAAGTATTTAAGGTCTGTGGCCTAAAAAGTGGGCCAACCCCCCCTGAATACATGCCCTGGGGACATGGTGCTACAGCGTCTCTGTAGAAGTGTGGGGGGCCTCTGTGCTGGATACCCAGTTCTCATAGCATCTCACAAGTTTTATTTACAGCAGTAATGGGTGGCCTGTTGTCCCTAGACTTCACTTGAGGTGTCAAAACACTCCTGTCTCACTCTGTCACCAAATACAGCTAGATTGGGTAGGACCCTCTTTTCCAAGCTATTCTCCTGGCACCATCTTCCAGGAAGTCTCTGCATCCCACCCCTTAACAACCAGGTTCCTGGGGCCTCAAGTGCCAGGGAGGCTTGGAGCTGAGAGGCCAGCAAAGCCCTGTTTTGAATGAGTCTCTTCTAGGAGTGTCCTACGACCAGCCTTGGCCTAGGGGACACCAAACTGTTTCTGTGCTGGGCAGCACACCCAGGGGAGGGAGCTGGTCCTGAGTTTTCTTTTCAGTGTCTCCTTAGCACAAAGCAGCCAGGTGGTAGGAGCCAATGGAGAAACTGCAGACAATGGAATGAAAATATTTACCGTGAACTTCAGAACAGAACACAGACCCCCCCCCCCATAGGTCCCCATAGAGATTCCTCAGATCTCATCTAGAATGGGAGGGGGGGAGCAGGAAACTGGTAAGTGGGGTCGATCAATGTTGCAGAGCTCTGCATGGCCAGAGTCCCAACCTCCAGGCTTCTGTCACACAAAAGCCTGTGGAAGTATGGCTCAGGATGAATGATTCCAGTGTCCAACCCGATGCACACATTGGAGACCAGTGTGAACGTTGAGTAGCTTCCTGGCCCCACAAGGCCCTGAGGCACTTCACAGTCCACATGTCCTAGATACCCTGAAGACTGACTGCCTTCCTCATCTCCTTCCGCACCTCCACTCCTGACAGGGTGGGTGCTAACTCCTCACAAACCCCAGCCAAAGCATGACATTCAACGATGTCCACGGAGGTGACGGCGGAAGCATGGGCTGAAAGCACAGTGCACGTCGGGCCCGCAGGGTCCAGCTCTGATGTAATTTATTCTGTCCAATGCTCGTGCAGTGACTTAGTCCCCCTTTGGAGTCACTAAGAGGTGGGGCTGAGGGGTCTTCTCATTGTGATTAGGGCTCCACCTCATGAATGGATTCACCCACACTTGTCCCACACGGATTTACAAAGGGAGTCTGCTCCAAAGGCCAAGTTGGTTTGGCTTCTTGAAGGTCTCCTGCCTCTGGCCATGTGATGCCCTGCCCCAGCTGGGCACTTTGCCAACAAGAAGGCCATCAGCAGCTGTGTTCCTCAACTGGGAACCAGAGTGTTATTAGTAACAGAAAACAGCAAGACAGGGGGCTTTACAAGTGTCTTGTTAAAACTGGTGCTTCTGTGCTTCTTGTTCACAGCTGCCCTGTAGGTGTGAACGAGGCTTCTGTCGGACAGATGTAGAGACAAGCCTAGGAGATACTGCAGGGGCCCAGCAGAGCAGGGTGTCCCTGTCTGACTCCAGCAGCATCAGCACTGACCTCAGAGACTGACAGGCCACTCTGAGGCAGCAACTGTCTTTGGACTCAGTAGATGACAGGCAGCTGCCGGCATCAGTGCCTTTGGCTTTGGTTTGGACATTGTCTCAGAACTAAATTGCAGCGACCCAGAACCAAGTGCAGTCAGCCACTTGATTTTAGACAGAGTGAAAACAAGGTTGGCCCTGTGGCACATGCTGGAGAAGCAGAAACACCCTTTTATGAATGGCCATATCACTCGCCCCCTAGACAGGCCTTATAGCTGCCTTGTTGGTGTCTTGGGATCATTGGTATCATTGGAATTCATTAATTCACAATTCATTCATTTATCATTCATTCATTCATTTGCTTGTTTATAGACAGGATATCATGTAGTCCAAGATCGCCTCAAGCTTTGTATGAATCTGAGGATGACCTAGAACTTCTGAGCACTGTGACCCATTCACCAGAGTGCTAGCACTGTAGCTGTGTATGGCTGGGGAGCAAACTCAGGGCCTAATGCTTGTTCAGCAAGCACTCTACCAACTGAGACATATCAGTTAGAAAGTCATGGAGGGTCAGCCTTCCAGATTGCCGAGCACCATAGGGACCTGCACAGCTCCAGGGACAACAGCTCATGGGCTGCAGTTCTAAATAAACTCCCTGGGAGTTGTCTCTCCTTCAGTGTGTGTGTGTGTGTGTGTGTGTGTGTGTGTGTGTGTGTGTGTGTGTGTTTAAACACTGTGTGATTGTTTAATTAGGAATGGCCCCCACAGACTCATGTGTTTGAATGCTTGGACCATAGGGAATGACACTATTGGGAGTATGGCCTTGTTGGAGGAAGTGTGTCACTGTAGGGGGGTGGGCTCAAGCCCACCTATGCTCAAGCTATGCCCACTATGCATCAAGATGTAAAACTTTCAGCTGCTGCAGCACCCCGTCTGTCTGGACACTGCCATGCCCATGGTGATAACAAACTGAAACTGTAAGCCAGCCTCAGTTAAATGCTGTGGTCATGGTTTCTCTTCACGGCAATAAAACCCTAACTAAGACACACTAGGAGAACCCAAAAGTCTCACACTAGGCAAACCTGAAGCATGTTAGGATTTCTGAGGGGAAAGAGGGATCAGCTGTTCACTATCCCTCATGTCCCTCTCTGTCCCTGATCTGCCCAAGGAAGGATTAGGAAGCATTCTCACTCCTCTCCCCGATGCTGAGGACAAGAGCAGAGCATCCCTGCCAGGTGGATACACCCTCTTGATTGACAGTCCAGGAGACACATGGAACTCTCCCAGGCCCCGGTGCCTCATGGGATGATGAGAGATGGGTGGCAGTGTGGGCAGCAGCCAGGTTCCTTGACTCTGCCCTGAGGAGCCCCACATGGAGACCACAGGCAGCTTGCCATTCCCCTGGCCCCTTCCCACATCCTACTCAGCCCAAGACACTAAGACAATAAGGGGGTAGCATCTCACCCCCTCTTCCAGAGAGTGCCAGGCACTGACATGTCTCTTTCCAAACTATGTCTTGTAGCAAGCTCCATGTGGGGCCAAGGCCTTTCTTTCTGTCCTTCTGGCCTCTCCCCTGTCTTCCAGAGGCAGCAGACATTTAAGTCTGGCTTTGAGCATCCCCTCCCCAGGGCCTGCCTCCTCCCACAGGTGAGTTTCAAGTACAGACAGACTGCTAGCTCTCGAGGCCCATGAGGTATATCTCAAGACCTTCCCCCAAGTCATTCAGTCCCATAGGTTCTGAATCCACCCCATTTGTCTCCCTGTGTGTATTTGGTACCTGGGGACTGGAGGGTGGTGGCATTTCCACACCATTGTGGATCCCACCAGCACTTCTCTCATGCTGCCTCCTCCCTGGGGAAGCCCAGGGCTATGGTGGTGGAGGTGAGCAGGGGCTCCCCTACTCCCGAAAACCCTGGTGGCACAGTTGTGCTGCTGGCGGCACAGAGCCTGCTGTCAGCTCACAGTGTTGACCAAGCTTAATTTGATACCCCTGTTTAGAGAAGGAAGGAAATCAGAAATTGGAGCCAGAGCTGAGTCCAGCAAATCTGATCGGCAGGGCAGCCTGGAAGGGCTTTTCCTAACAAACAGGGAAGGAGTGGGAGGTACAGGGGGTACTCATGCTGCAAGCCCAGATCCCAGGCCTGCCCTGAGAATCGGGGGGGAAGGGGTGGAGAGAACGTTCACCCCTCTGGCTGAAAATTGACAAGCCCACTTCTTCATCCCAAGGCTGCAGAGGACAGGCACAGTTAGGCGGGTCTCCCCAAATCATGATCATACCTTTTCTTTTTTGTTTAAAAGCTGATGTGGCCATGCCAGGGAGCAGCAGACCAGGTCACTGGGAGACGAAGCAGGTGAGTAAAGGGGCCTGTGCATGGGGTGGGAGTGGGGGGTGGGGACACAAGGTAGAGCACCTGCTCTGACTTTCACTAAAGCACAAGAGACCTTACAGGACTCAGCAGAAGTCCCTGTCCTCTGCACCTGCTGTTCCCTAACCCTACCCTACAGCAGGGAGCATCCACCCCAGAGCCCAAGACTTGGCCATCACTTGCTGTGTGGGACCCCTGTTCCTTCCAGACTGGCCTCATGTTTAGGGCAGTTCCTATCTACCTGCTTCTGCTCTGAGACAAGCCACCATAGCATCCTCAAGCCTCCACTTCTGGCTGATCTCCCTTTGCTCACTTTCCAAGTCTTTCTGTAACTTCCACTGCAGACCCTGTGCAGGATCACAGTCTTAAGGTCACAGTCATATGACCACTACATATCACCCACACTCAAGCTCACATGCAATTGCCATGCAGTTTCACATGCAGTTTCATACATCCACTCATAGAGAATCAGTCAGCCCTCCACATCCACAAACACGACACAGCCGTACTCACACACATACACATGCAAACATTCATTGATTATACATGCTGTCACACACACAGACATACCCACTAACACACTCATTCTAACCCACACATGTACACATTTGCTTATATACTTCCACACACTTGAACATGTATGATCACCTTCCCTCACATACATGCCACATATGATGTGCTCATACACACACACACACACACACACACACACACACACACACACACACTTACTCACACACATGCTCCCTAAGGTGTATTCCTAGAGAACTTAAGCAACCTCTGACCCTTTTCCAGGTTTCCAGGCAACTTCACGGAACTTGGTGAAAAATAAACCGAGCCGATGAGATCTGTTGGCTCAATGGAAAACTACGGTTATCCAAACGCTGTGTCTGAGCAGAGGCTGGAGGGGGTGGGAAGAGGCTGTGGGAATGGAAGCAGCTGCAGGTGTTCATCTCTCTTGAAGGAGCAGCCAGCTGCCCTGAGCGTCCTTTGTGGAAGAGGTAGCCATGAGGCTTAGCAAGGCAGGGTGGCTCCCCATGGTTGTACAGAGCCTCTTGTCACTGACTCGTCCTCCCTTCCTTGTGAGAGCGGTTGCCGTGGCTCCTAACACACTGATAGCCCACAGGGGCCGCACGCCTTTGGCCCCAGGCCCCAAGCCAAATGCAGCCCTCACTCAGGCCTCCCAGACCACTGGAGTCCCTGCGGAGCCGGCTGCAAGAGAGTGAGCATACTTCTAAAAGTCTCTCACGGAACCAGACACACTGTTTACATCTCAAGTCTACCCTCTGCATTTCCAGGAAGAAATATACTAAGAAGGGAAGAACTCTTCTTAAAACAGGCACTCCTCTTGGCTTATCTTTTGTTTTCTTTTTTTTTTTGTCCCTGAAAAATATTTAGCTCCCATAGGGAAAGCCATGTGGGATTGTGGCCTCTGAACGAGGGGATAAGAGTGTA
>JADRCD010200720.1:0-41336 GCA_019843815.1 Montemys delectorum
GTCCCAAGATCAAGAGAAACAAAGTCAGCAATCAGAGCCTTTGTGTTCTGTGTTGTTCCAGAGTGAAATGGGAGAATCCTGGGACTAGGAGCTGGGATGACTTTGCCTCTTGTGTTTGGTTCTAACATGGACCCAGAACCATCCACCTGGGCCATGGGAACTAATCTCTCCATATTCCCAGAGCAGATCAGTTGAACCCCAAAACCTCAAACACATCCTGATGCCTCATTTCCTCAGCATGGCCCCGGAGTGACTTAGGCCATATTGCCAGGGGCTCAGAGGATCGTTCTGAGTCATCCGTGAGTATGTGAGGGAAGGCTTGTCATCTCAAGAGCTGGTGGCCACAGTGGCAGAGCCTGTTCCCACCAGCCAACAGCAGGGCATCCCTGCAACTCACTCTAGCCCCTAGCTCGAAGGGGTGGGTGTGCTCTGTGAAGCCTTTTGGAGTCCATGTTCTGCTGGATTGGGGACACATGTCCAGGAAGTAGGGTGCTGGCCCCGCATGTGCAAGCCCTGGGTTCCATTGGCAGTCTTGAAAAAGAGGGAAAGAAAGGGAAAGTGGGAAGCAGCATTTCTCCCTGTGGCTGAGAACACGGGGGCAGGGGGCTCAGGACCCTGGGTAGATGAGGGCAGACGGGCAGACACAGCGGAAGACCAAGGCTCCATGGCGTTCAGTCTTGGGAGGGCTCCTTGTTGCATCAAAGCCCTTAGAGTGATTGTCTGGGCCAAGCAGTGGAAAGGCCATGGGCTCTGGGGCTTATGTGTTCCAATAGCTCAAGCTTAAATGCAGGCGCTTTCTAAGCCTGAGTGCCAAGCCAGTTCCAGTAAGTCTTATTGTCAGCTACAAAAATAACCACCATGGAAGTCATGACAGACTGTGATGCTGCCCAGCCATGCCACAGAAGGGCAGTGGCCCTGTGCCCTGAGGGAGAAGTCTCCTGGTCCAGCCTTTAAAGTTAGCATCCTGGTTTTAGACAACCCAACCTCTAGAGTACTGGGTCATGAATGGTCAGATCCCAGAATACACTGGGGACCTGACCATCTTTGGTCTCCATCACCTGTGTGGTTGTCTCTCTATCTTCACCCCCATTCTGATTTCAACCAGAGTCATACCAGGTGGGCATGGTAGCCTTAGATCCCAGCACATGGGCAACTCACATGGATCTCTGTGACACACACACGAGGAGGGGGGGGGTTATGCTTATCAGCTGTGATCAGTGATCACCTGGATCTACACTTCACACACTCCATCACGGATCATAAAGGGGCTCAGGAGGCCTGCCCATCTCTGAGCATGACAGGTAGTTAACAGGTTAATAGCTGTTGAGGGAAGAGTCTCTTCCATATGTGTGGAAATATCATGAGAGGCTGGTGAGGCGCACTGGGCAGAGGATCCACACGATGAAAGGAGAGAACAATTCCCACAGGTGTTCTCTGACCCCCACACTCAAGACTAAGGGAAAATGACAGCAGGGAAGTGATGTGAGTGGCCCAAGGTAGAGCCCCCACCCCACCCTACCCCACCCCACCCCCAACCTGCAAAAGCCAGGACATCCTATCTCAGGACCTAGAACCAGGAAAGGAGCCTGCAGCTCTTGCCCACCCGTTGTTGCTTCTGTGGAAGCTGATGTTTATGGCTGAACAATTGCTACAAACTGACTTTCCTGAGGTGTGTGTGTGGGGGGCTCCTATGGTGAGAACCCTGCCCTTTGTATTTATTACAAAGACATTAAGGCCCTCAAGTCACTTGCTAAACTAGTTTTCTTAACACACACACAAAACTCACACACATACATGTCTGTTTTATGTACTTGCTTATTTTCTGGGTGCCTTCCTTATGGCTGTCTTGGGGATTCGGGGGCTCTGCCCTTTCCCGGCAGGTGATGTGATGTGAACCTGGTCTCTCAGGTGCACATGTGACCATCCATGAGCTGAACCTAGCTGGCATAATGAGTTTCGTATACACACGGGGTGTGGGCTGTTTCTGCTTTCTTCTTACACTTATTTATCATGTGCACACTTGCATGTACATGTGGAACTTGGGGGACACCCTCTTTCTACCATGTGGACTTGTGAGATCAAACACAGGTCACCAGCTTTAGCAAGCAACTGAGTGCCTTTACTGGCTGAGCCTTTACTGGCTAAGCCTTTACTGGCTGAGCCGTCTAGCTGCATCCCCCCCCCCCCCTTTTTTTTTTTTCTGTTTGAGCCTGGGTCTCTCAAAGCCCACACTGGCCTCTTGAGTTGCTATGCAATTGAGTGGACTTGAACTCTGGCTCCCCTGTGGCCTTTCTGCCTTTGGCCTCCCTTTAGTGGTTACTGAAACAATGGACTCCAAGAAATTAGAGTTCTCCCAGCAGGGGTGGGGAAGTAGGAGGTTGGGGGGGGGGGGGCTGGAGTCCTAAGAGCAGCTAGAGGAAACTCTCTCCGCAGGAGCGCCTGCTTGTCATGTGACCTGGCAGGAGCCACTGAGGGTCAGCTGCGACTGACTGCTTAGTTCTGGTAATTTCTTCTAATTTACTTTTATTTGCTCATTCCTTACTCCTTCATTTACTGAGGGGGGTCAAGGGCAGCTGGCTCCCTTCACCTCGGTGCTGTGGGCCCTGGGATAGAGGTTTGGTGGTGGGAGTCTTTAACCTGCTGTGCCACCCCCCAGCCTGGACCGTGTTATATTGCAAGTAGAGTCTGTGTTACCTGCTTCAGCCTCAAACTCCCGGGCTCAAGGGAATGTCCTAGCTAGTTGGGACCACGCGCCACCTGCTTCAAAACCTTTAACCACTTGCTAGATACAGACGTGGAAAACTTGGTGCACCGTGTAAGCAACTGTTCTAGGGCTATGGCTCAGTGGCTTCATTCCCAGCATCAACCAGGTGGCACACCTATGTCTAGTATTGGGCACACCCAATACTAGGGAAAGACAGGCAGGAAGATTGTAAGTTCAAAATTATCCATAGCTGTGTAGTGTGTTAGGGCTAGCCTGGGCTTATAGGGCTCTGTTTTGTTTTGAAGTTTAAAGTCATAGCCAACATGCTCCTAAAAGTGGTCAAGCCTCGCCCAGGAAGCAAAGTTCTAAAATATACTGACAAGCACCATTGTCTTGCTTGAAGCTATTGTACTGGATCACTACAAACCAGACTGAACTGGGCTACGTCCCGACTTGGAAGAATCCGGACTCAACCGGGATAGAGCAGTAGACGTGACAAAGAATCCCTTCAGTCTTTAGCCTCACACAAAAGAGGCCACCTATGGAAGCCAGGGGGCCAGTCAAGCCCAAATTTTTTTTATTGTGTTTCTAGTCTGCAAAGAAAGTGGCTTTGAAATGACTAATCTGCATGTTTTCCCTAAAACTAAAAAAACTCAGAAAAACAAAAAAACTTGTAGAAAATGGTATGGGGTGTGGCAGCCGGTTCCTCCAGCTTCAGCAGGAGTGCCTGGAGCTGGAGGCAGAAGACTCCTCTCCTTGTCCACAATCCCCAGTTTTTTGTTTCTTCCTTCTGCCTTTTTATTGATTGACTGATTTTTTCTGTTAATTTATTTATTCACTTTACATTCTGGCCTCACCCCCCCCCACACACACTCTCAGTCCCACTCTTACAAATCCCTATACCCTCCCCCTCCCCCTCCTTAGAGAAGAGGCCTCGTTGGGTGCCCATCTGCCTTGACACTTCGTGTTGTAGCAGGACTAAGCACATCCTCTCCCACTGAGGCCTGACCATCGGTTCAGCTGGAGAGGGGGATCCAAGGCAGCAACAGAATCAGAAGCAGCCCCTGATCCAATTGTTAGGGGACCCACATGAAGAAGGCCAAGCTGTGCATCTGCTACCAATGTGTAGGTGGCCTAGGTCCGGCTCATGCTTTCTGTTTGGTTGGTGGTTCAATCTCTGTGACCCTCATGGGCCAGGTTAGTCGATCTTCTTCTTCTTTTTTTTTTTTTTTTTTTCGAGACAGGGTTTCTCTGTGTAGCCCCGGCTGTCCTGGAACTCACTCTGTAGACGAGGCTAACCTCGGACTCAGAAATCTGAGGCAATTGCCTCTGCCTCCCAAGTGCTGGGATTAAAGGCGTGTGCCACCACCTTTATTATTATACATAAGTACACTGTAACACCAGAAGACAGCGTCAGATCCCATTACAGGTGGTTTTAAGCCACCATGTGGTTGCTGGGATTTGAACTCAGGACCTTCAGAAGAACAGTCAGTGCTCTTACCCGCTGAGCCATCTCACCAGCCCCTTAAAGATTTTTTTAAAGATGTATTTGTTATTTGTACAGTGTTCTGCATGTGTGTATGCCTGAAGGCCAGGACAGGACACCAGATCTCATTGTAGAGGGTTGTGAGCCACCATGTGGTTGCTGGGAATTGAACTCAGGACCTCTGAAAGAGCAGCTAGTGCTTTTAACCTCTGAGCCATCTCTCCAGCCCCTCTTCTTATCTTAAGACCTTATCTTAAAAGGAACCCCCCTGCATTAAAAACAACTATTTATACTTAAGATTAACTTCACTGACTGCCTGAGAGAGAGGTGTGAACATTGGCTTAAACATTGCCTCTGACTGACATGCTGAGATTTAAAGATTTATTTTATTTGCTTTGTGTGTATGAGTACACTGTAGCTGTACAGATGGCCGTGAGCCATCATGTGTGTGGCTGCTGGGAATTGGACTCAGGACCTCTGCCGGTCTCACTTGCTCTGGCCCCACTCGCTCCAGCGTATTCACTGTAGCTGTCTTCAGACGCACCAGAAGAGGGCGACCGATCTCATTACCGGTGGTTGTGAGCCACCATGCGGTTGCTGGGATCCAAACTCAGGACCTTCTGGAAGAGCAGTCAGTGCTCTTACCCACTGAGCCATCTCACCAGCCCACATGCTGAGATTTAATATGTGATAAACACAACCACGAATCATTTCACTCAGACCTAATAGTTCCAGCAGCGCATGTCACCAATCACCTCAGCACTTGGGAGGGAGGATACGGCATGTAAGGCCAGCCCGGGCATCCTGAGACTGTCTCACACAACAATAAATATAGGTGAATAACCAAGGACAGAGGTGGATGCCTCCCATCACAGCACATGGGAGACCGAGGCATCCTAGTCTACATAGCAGACTCAGGCCAGCCTAGGCTACAAGATGAGACTCTGGCTCTAAATAAACAAACAAATTCATGGCCTGTGAGATGGCTCAGAAGTGAAGGTAACTGCAGCCAAACCTGAGGACCAGGAGGAAGGAGAGACTTGACTCCTGTACGTTGTTCTCCGTCCTCCACACATGACCAGGGCATGCGCACACATTAAACAAAAAATAAATGCAACGTTAAGAAGCAGTGATGCAAAATATGTTAATCTGGGTGTGGATGGCGGTAGGTGGTGGCACCTGTCTTTAATCCCAGCACTCAGGAGGCAGAGGCAGGCAGATCTCTGAGGCCAGCCTGGCATGTTCCAAGACAGCCAGGGCTACAACAATCACTACAACAATCCACCTCCGTCCTTGGTTATTCACCTATATTTATTGTTGTGTGAGACAGTCTCAGGATGCCCGGGCTGGTCTTACACTCTGTATCCTCCTGCCTCCACCTCCCAAGTGCTGAGGTGATCGGTGACATGCACTGCTGGAACTATTAGGTCTGAGTGAAATGATTCGTGGTTGTGTTTATCGCATATTAAATCTCAGCATGTCAGTCAGAGGCAATGTTTAAGCCAATGTTCACACTTCTCTCTCAGGCAGCCAGTGAAGTTAATCTTGAGTATAAATATGTTTGTTTTTAATGGGGGGGTGCTTTTTAAGATAAGGTCTTGCTATGTACCCCAGGCTGTGCTAGGATAGTGTGCATGCCACTACTCACAGCCAGTACACAGCCATAGCTTGTGTGTGTGAATACATGTGCCAATGTGTGTGCATTCGCGCAGAACACACGTGCCATAGCTGACTGGATCCAGGCCCCTGGTGGCTATTGCCTTCACACACTGGAACATCACCAGTCCTGACAAAGTATTTATAATAAAGAGGATAAACTTCAGGAGGCTGAAGCAGGAGAATTGGGAATTCAGGCCAGCCTTAGCTACATAGAATGCTGGAGGCTACAAAACCCCTCCCAGAAACAAGACAAGTCCCAGAAAACAAATCAAAGCCCACTCTAAAGACCCATGCAGTGTCCATGGCTGCTGCCTGTCATGAGACTTCTTTGGAATAAACAGAGATAGCAATCATGTTTCCATTTTCCTGAGTTTTGTTTTTGTTTTTTTTCCAATCTCACCTCCTGATACAATTTGTTCAGGAACTTTTACTGAGGAAAAATTTTTTTTTTGAGTGAGGGTGGGAGGCCCACATTTGAAAGACACCAGATCTGATATTAAGTCCATTATTTTTGGTGGCAGCGGCTTTGTTTTCTGGCTGCTTCCTGTTTGGTCCTAAAATAGCCCTGCAGAAGGGGCTCAAGACATAAATGGCCTTCCCATAAAACCAGCTTCAAACCTGGGAATTGGTCTTACAGGAGTCTGACCTCAGGATGCTAAACTGCCACTTGTGGGGGGCAGTTTGGTCCCTTGACTCTTGACCTGAAATCAAAGTGAGCTCATATCCTCTGCAATTTGAATCTCAGAATTTGCAATGCAGTCACTTTTTTTTTTTAAATCTTCTAGTATATTTATTTATTTTATGTATATGAGTACACCATTGTTCTCTTCAGACACACCAGAAGAGAGCATCGGATCCCATTACAGGTGGTTGTGGGCCACTGTAGTGGCTATTCCTGGTTGTCAACTTGACTACGTCTGAAATGAATTACAATCCAGAATTAGAAGGCTCACCTGTGGCCCTAATCTGGAGGCTGAGAGATACAAGTTTCTGATCTGAATCTTGGCATGGAGACCTTGAGGAATAGTGGCTACGAATCCCACAGGATTAACATAGAAAGCTCTATGAGTTCAAGGTCATCCGGGGTTAAAGGTGTGGTGGCACACACCTTTAACCTGGGCCACACTTTTTGCTGGAGACGTATATAAGGACATTGAAAGAAGGAAGGTGCTCTCTGCTTCGCCTGCTTGCCTTGTGGGACTGAGCAATTGCTGGATCCTTGGACTTCCATTCACAGCTGCTGCCGTGACTGTTGTTGGGAGTTGATTGTTGGCAGTTGGACTACAAACTGTAAGTCATCAATAAATCCCTTTACTGCATAGAGACTACCATAAGTTCTGTGACTCTAGAGAACCCTAACTAAGACAGCCACCATGTGGTTGCT
The DNA here is from genome assembly GCA_019843815.1 of Montemys delectorum. Taxonomy (NCBI): domain Eukaryota; kingdom Metazoa; phylum Chordata; class Mammalia; order Rodentia; family Muridae; genus Montemys; species Montemys delectorum. Next base: position 7,234 of record JADRCD010200720.1, read on the forward strand.
GGGAATTGAACTCAGGACCGTTGGAAGAGCAGCCAAGTGCTCCTACCCGCTGAGCCATCTCTGCAGCTGGCCAAGTTACTTCTTAAGAGTTCTGACTCGTGGTGGCGCACACTTCCGCACTCAGGAGGGCAGAGGCAAACAGATCTGAGATGGAGGCCAGTTGGCCAGCCTGGTCTCCAGAGTGAGTTCCAGCACCGTAAGGGCTGTTGGTATCAGGAACTGGCTTGGCTACACAGAGAGACCCTGTTTTAAAAAACAAAACAAAACAAAAAGAGAGTCCTGGCTCCAACCTCTGGGTTGGTTCATTTCCCAGGATACTTTGGTCCAGGAACCGGCTCCCCACACCCTGCAGCCCTGCAGATGGTCTGCCACCAAGCCCACCCCCCACCCCCCCTCCAGACCTGTTTGTCACTGAGCTCCACTCCAAGCCTTCTTTTCCCTGTGTGTTATCAAACTTTAATTTTCTGTAGTCAGTCAGGGTCTCTGGTAGTCCAGGGTGAGTCTGAAACCCCTATCTTCCTGCTTCTGACTGCGGTGCTGGAATCACATCCCAAGCCTGGCTCCTATGGATTTAGGGGTGGAGTTCAGGGCTGCGTGCTTTTTTTTTTTTTTTTTGAGACATGACATCTCCATGTGGTTGCTTAGTTCTGTCTCAGCTCCCGGAATCTGGGATTGGGTGTGCGACGCCTTGGTTGGCTGCCTGTAGCAATTCTTTTTCTTTTGGGTGTGGCTTTCCTATACCTTAGAGGTCAGATGATGTCACACTGATGTCAGGTGTCTTCCTCAGTCACTCCATCTTTTTTTTGTTTTTAAAGACAGGGTCTCTCACCAATCCTAGAGCTCTGGTTGGATGAGCTCACTGGCCTGGCTAGCCAGTGAGCCTTAGGCATCCTTCTGTCTCTGCTTCCAGCACTGGGGTACGGGTACAGATGTATACCATCCTGCCAGGCTTTGTTTTACATAGCTTTTAAGGATTCAAACTCAGGTCTTCCTGCTTCCAGGACAAGTACTTTCCTGACTGGGCCATCTCCCAGCTCTTCAGATACACTCCTCTAGGGTAGTCCTGCCTACATTTCCTCCTATGAAGCTGTCACTTTTCTCTAGCCTTTTGAGCAGGAATCCCAAAGAGGGGCATGGGCACAACACCTGGCCACTAAAGCCTTAAAAGCCTCAAGGTTGGGCTGGCGAGATGGCTCAGCGGGTAAGAGCACTGACTGCTCTTCTGAAGGTCCTGAGTTCAAGTCCCAGCAACCACATGGTGGCTCACAACCATCTGTAATGGGATCTGATGCCCTCTTCTGGTGTGTCTGAAGACAGTATACTCATATACATAAAATAAATAAATAAATCTTTAAAAAAAATAAAATCCTCAAGGTTGGGGCTGGAGTACCAACATGGTAGCTTGGGCTTAGGACAGTCAATTAGTCCACTTTCCTTCTTTCTTTCTTTTTTTTTTTTTGGTTTTTTGAGACAGGGTTTCTCTGTATAGCCTTGGAACTCACTCTGTAGACCAGGCTGGCCTTGAACTCAGAAATCCACCTGCCTCTGCCTCCCAAGTGCTGGGATTAAAGGCATATGCCACCATTGCCCGGCAATTAGTCCACTTTCAAGGGATCCAATGGCGGCTTCTGGCCTCAGAGGGCACTGCACACACATGCTTTGTGAATACCTGGAGGCTCAAGGTCTACAGACCTTTTTCTACAGGAAAAAGGTCTGTGAACTTTCAGGGCTCACAAGAGTGAAGGGAGGTTTAAGATCCAACGGATATGGAACGGAAAAGTTGAGGGGGGTGGAGGCGGCTGGCTGTGTGACTAAGATGCAGGACTGGGCAGTGGTACAAAGGGCTTCTAGAACTCTCAGTATCTCTGTGATTCTAAATCTAAACTGGTCCTTAAAAAAGAAAAGTGAGGAGCTGGTGAGATAGCACATGGTAGGCTGCCTTCCACCAAGTCTGACTGAACTGTGTCGATTGGTGGATGCAAAAGCACTCACCCGTCTCAGGCTTTGTTCTAGAGCTACACCATGATCACCTCAAAGTCCATGCTTCAAGGTAGAAGCCATTTTGTTAAGTTTTTACACTGACAAAATCACAAACCAAGGTGGTGGAAATGTCCCATGGCTGCCCACAGCAGCCTGGGGCGGCTTTGCTGCAGCTGCTGCCTGATGACTCCTGGGGTTCAGGTTGACAGAAGCTAGGGAGGTTTCTGTGTTTCCTTTTCCTGAAGCTGGTATACATCCCAATGAGTTTCTTGCCTATTCGTCATGGGATACTGGGTACCACAAGAAGGTGGGCGAGCCATGGCTATGAAGGGGCTAAAACTAGCCAAGATAAATTAGGCTCTGGACCTGCAACATTCCCAGCCCTCCACATCCCTGTACCTTTAACCAGCCAGCCAGCTGTGGCTGCAGCTTCTTCCCAGGCTTCTCCATCACAGCTGGAACCCTGCACCCACACAGCGGAGAGTGCCACCCACCCCACACTTCAAAATATCAGGTAAGATCTGGAGCTGGAGTGATATAGATCAGGGGTCAAGAGTGTACACGGGTCTTGCAGAGGACTCCAATTCAGTTCCCAGAATCCATGTTGGGTGGCTTACAACCACCTGTAACTCCAAGTACAGGGGATCTGAGGATCTGATGCCTTTATTTATCCACTCATGACACATCACACCCCCACCCCAACCCCACCCCCATGTAAATAAAACATAAGCTTGGAAAAAACCCTCCCTTCTTCCCCTTTCTGAGATAGTGTCTTCTTATGTAGATGAGGTTAGCCCACAACTCAAAAGATGTGTGTGCTTCTCCCTCTCCGGTGTGATAGGTGTGAGCTTATAGATAGTGATGCTTAGTTGAGGTCCTTTTCGAAATGTCTCACAGCATAACGAGATTCTGGGGCTTGGATCCAGGTCTATACAATAGCCCATCACGTGCTGTTTACAGCTACACAACTCGGGGAGCCCCATGGAAGGTTACCAGCCTAGCAAGCCCCAGGCCTTGACTTAGATCTGACTTTTTTCTTTCTCATTTTTAAGTTTTAAAAAGTGATTTACTGCCTGCCTGTGCCTCTGCTTCCTCAGCACCAGATCAAAAGCATCTGGCATGATTATTTAGACAATTTTTAAAAATGTGCATGTGGGGGTGGCTGAGTATGGGAGGCCAACGGGGCACTGGGTCTTCTGGAACTAGGACATTCACGGTTACGAATGGCCTGGGAAGGAAACTTGGGTCCCCTCCAAGAGCAGCAGGCATCTCCCCAGCTCCCCACTCTAGTCCTAAGTTAGATTCTAAGCACATGAAGTAAACTGTAAGCTCCAGGGAATCAGAAGACCATCCACAGCCATGGCTCGAGGCGTTCACACAGATGTTCATCAGCCCATAGCATTTCCCCCTGCCCAGCACTGATGATGAGTGCCTGTGTCTTCTCTGATCTCAGGTGTCACACCTGTGTTACTTTGACACAGGGCCTTCTATGCAGCCCTGGCTGTCCTAGAACTCATTATGTAGATCAGACTGGCAAGTTGCCCTTGCCTGCATTTCGGGTACTGAGAAGAAAGGGGTGTCCGTCCAGCAACCTACCTGCCTTTTAAAAGTATTCTCCCCCATGCAGAGGGGGAAGGATGCCATTTTGGAAAATGGAAAAAAAAAAATGCCAAACTGGCTTCTCTGTGGTTTTAAGTTGCCTTTAATTTAACATCTGAATGGGATTTGAGAGATGGCTCAGGGGATAAAAGTGCTGAATACCCTTGCAGAGGAGCTGGGTTCAGTTCCCATCACCCACCGGGTGGCTCACCACCATCTGTAACTCCGGTTCCAGGGAAGCTGGCACTTTCTTCTGGCTTCCATGGGTACCAGGGATGTATAGACAGACATGCAGACATTAAATACAAACAAACCAAAGCCACCATTATCCACAACAAAGTGCTCTGTGACAGCCTCACTGGGTAAAGGTACTTGCTGACCTGAATGGTCTGCTGACTGAGTTCCGTGTGAAGGCTACACATGGTTAGATAGAGGGAAGACCTGACATCTGACCATTCACTGTGCAGCAGTGGATGCTTATACACACATAAGTGTACTAATTAAATAAAATAAATGAAATGAGCACACAAGGCTATTGCTGAGGAACTGAACATCCCAGCAGTCACACAGGGAGACTCCCGAATGCCTGTGACTCCAGCTCCAGGGGACAGGACACCCCCTTCAGCCTCTGCCAGTACCTGTGCATATATGCTCACCACTCACACACAATTAAAACAGACAATGTGGCTCCTCTCCCAACCCCTGATTCGAGGGCCCAGTCCCCAGTGAACCAGGTGTAGGTTCCCTCTGCTACTGACCCATACTTCCTGACTAGAAAGAAGATAGCCTCATGTTTTATATTAAAATAGTTTATATTAATCATTCAAACTTCATTTTTATACAACGAATGCATACATCATGTGTGCGGGGTGTCTTGTGGATGCGAGGAAGGGTTGGGAATGGAGCCTGTCTGCAGCTAGGAGACTAGAGGCCTTCTCCGTCAGCCACTGAATGACTGGAAGGAAGAGCCTAACTGATCACCATCATACCTCAGAGACTGGCAGGTTCCAGGACTTTTCCGTCTATCTGTCTTTCTGGCCCACCCACAGGGGTGAGGAGTATCTGATGCCTCTCCACAAGGCCCCTGTAGCCTGAGGCCCTGTGGCCAGCTGTCCTTGGCTGTGGCATGGCATGACTTGAAGGGGGGCACACTCTGAGCATGGGTGTGTACATACAGACAGCGGCGGCCTCCCCTGCATCACCTAGGCGGGCATATCAGCCTTGCTGAGGGCGATGGCCAGCTCCAGGTCCTCCTGTTCCTGTCGCCGCAGCCTCGCCAGCCGCTCCTGCTCCGCTTTCTCACTCTCCCGCTTGGCCCAGGCCAGCTGCTGCTCCTCATTGCCAAACTACAAAGGAAGATTGATTGGACAGTGAGAGAGGGCCCAGAGCAGGAGCGGAGGGCCCTAGGCAGATACAACCAGAGGCCCATGCTGGGGCCCGACTTCACCCCATGTAGGAAGGACCAGGGTGCAGCATTGAATCCGAGCTGCTCGCTGCAGCATCCATTCTTACAGAGAGAGGCAGCTGGGCCACGTGCTGGAAGGTTCTAGCAGGCAGGTCCAATAACTCTAGGTGCATTCTATTGCCCTTTTCCCTCTGTCTCCTTATGTAGCCCAGGTTGGCCTAGAACAATAACCAATCTCCCTGCCTCAGCCACCCCTCCAGATTGTCAACACTCCCATACTCCTTAGGGCCACAGCCACATTCTACCAGATCATCACCCTGCTCCATGCCCTCTATAGAGGCCTCAAGCCCCAAGGGAACCCACTGGACGTCAACAGTCCTCTTAACTGCTGTCTCTTCTAGGGAATATTTGTGACACTTAGGGACAAGGTTTCAGTCCTGTGGAGCACACAGACACCTGAAGTGAGTGCGACTGACAACCTGCAGCCTCCTTGGGGAGGGAGAACATTGCAGGGGGGTGTGGAGGAATGATGATGGGTGCTTCTTCAGCTAGAGCACTTGGCCATCAGGATCGTCTGTGAACAGACACCAGTGAGTGACAGTGTCCCCTTGCCTGTTCCCACCGAGGTCACAGATCACCCTGGCCCAGACAAGCCCCCATCAGTGTCTAGCAGCAAAGCCCCTCCCATACTGCAACCCAAACCCTGGGGTGCTTCTGAACTGGAGGCCAAGGAGGGAATCCCTCACAGACCTGCCTCATGTACCCTGCAAGCACAACAAGTACTTGGGCTGAGAGAAATTTCCAGAAAGAATTTCTCAGTGGTTTACTGACGATCCTGGTTGGAGGTGCTTAGACTGGGCCACCTCTGGTTCTCCCGGGTCACATAAGGGGCAGGAGCTGAACCTATGTGTCTTATGTGCCCCAAGAAAGCAGTTCGGGTGCAGCTTCCCTTCTGTGCTATCTCAGTACCAGAGCAGCTAAGAGGATTCCACCATCATCATTGAGAATTTGTGTCAAGAAATAAAAATTTTATTTCTGAAGCCTCTTGGAAATTTGGAAATCCCCCTCCACAGAGCATGCAGATAGGCTCTGCCCCCACTCCCCAGCTTGTTTATGGAGGTACTTGCAAAGCCCAGCCCAGCCAGTCTGACATCTGCCTGTCTCTCAAGGAAGCTCTGCAGACAACAGCAAGCTATTCTGCTAAAACACACACACACACACACACACACACACACACACACACACACACACACACACACACACTGAGGCTGTAAGTTCTAAAGGGCAGGGATCCAGCCAACCCAAGCTGGCCCTGAATTCCCTAGAACTCTCACGGACATCACCATGCCCTGCTAAGCAGAAGGCTTGCATGGATGTAAAGAAAATTCTTTTTTGTTGCTTTTAAGAAAAATTCTCTCTATGCAGCTCAGGCTTCCCTCCAACTCAGAGATCCACCTACTGCTGCCTTGCACATGCTGGGATTAAAGTGCTGGCTCCTTTGTCCTTTTGTGAAGACAGGGTCTCTTGTAGCCCAGGCTGGACTTGAACCAGCTGAGGATGACCTTTAACTCCTGATCTGACAGGCCTGCACCACCACACCTGCCTTGTACAGTGCGGGATGGAGTCCTGGCCTTTAGGTGTACTGAGTGTGCATGACTGAGCTACACTCACAGACCAGAAGCTTCTGGGAGTGGTAAGGAGGTACTGAGGGCAGTCACCCATCACTAGAAAGCTCTGGGGTGCCACAGCAGGTGCCAAGGATAGCAGTGGCTATCCTGCTTGGGTGAAATCAGTTTCTGGAAGCCCAAGCTAAGCAGGCTGCTTTCCGTACATGATGAAAACTTCTTCTGAGTTTGCACAGTATTAAAGTCCCAAGGATCCTGGAAAGTAGGCTCATGGAGGGCCATCCCAAGTCCTGGGAGGGCAGTATATTTATGGCTCAGCAAGGGGAAATTCAAAAGCCTACCAGGGTCCTGTTCCAGAGAAGACTATGTGTACTGATGGGAACATAGAGCCCCTCATAGAGGAAATGGTGACAACAATTTCATATAATAAAAGGCCACAGGCCAGGCCAGGCCAGGCCAGGCAGGATTTGGTTTGCCATCTGGAGATGAGAGTGTTTAAATCAGAATTTAAACTAGATACCGGACATCCCAGCATTTAGAAGCTATGAGTTTGAGGCCAGACTGGGTAAATCCTTTCTCAAAACCCAAACAACAAACAGATAAACCTGAAAAATAAAACTGAAGCCTGTAAGCACTCTGGGGCAGCAGAGTCGTTAGCCTGGTGCTCATGACAAAACGGCAGGGCTGGGGTGCTCTGCCTGTGTGGGCACAGGAAGTAAACTGGCTTTTCAGAAAGGCCAGTCATTTCTCTACACTGTGGTTCAGCTCCACCACCATTCTTCCCTGCCTGAACTGGAGTCACGTGCCAACAGCTGCGCTGTTTGTTGTTGTTTTTTTAAAAAAAAAAAAACGGATTATTTTATTTCTGTAGCTCAGGCTGAACTGGAACTCCTGATCTTGTTGCTGAGAGAGAAAGCTGTGTGGCACGGGGGATGGACCCAGGGCAGGGCATGCTAGGCACATGCTGTACTCACTGTACCAGCTCTGGCCTCGGTGGTTAGCAGTTTCCAGCAGAAACCAACCCTGGTGATGCCCAAACAACTCAAAGTGCTTTTGTCTCTAGTTTTTACTAACAGTGTCACTTTCCTGAAGGCACACTGTAGGCACTGTCAACAGAACTGAATGGGCTGTAGAGATGAATAGTTACAAGACCCCAAGGGGTCAACATATTATTATTACTGTTAATATTCTTAGTCCTCCTGCCTCAGCCTCCCAGTTCTGGGATGAGAAGAGGTGATTGTCACTGGGCCCTGGTCTGCCTTAGGCAACTGAAATTAAGCTACAGGACAATTGGTTGGGGGAGGACTAGGGTATTTATTGTACAATACAAGTGGGTTTTGTTTTGTTTTGTACTGGGAATGGAAGCCAGAGGTATATGCTCTGCCTGTCCATCACTGAGCCACACACTTCAGTCCTCCAGGTCCGCTTGACATCTGTCATTCCAGCCTTGCACATAGGCTAGGGTCCAAGGATCAGTAAGTAGCTCAAGGTCATTCTAGGCTAGAGACTAAGGAGGTCCAGGCTTATTTCAAAGAACAAACATAACTAAGTAAACAGAGCAGTTATCCAGTCTCTCCCGATGGCCAGGCAAGGAGCTTCACAAGCATGAAGGAAAGCTTTTGAGAAAATGGCCTCAATTGGAAGGGTGAATGGATCACGGGAAGACAGCAGCAAGCACAGGCTGCCCTGAGGTGGTGGAGGGTGAGGAGGGGCTGGCAGGCTCTATACAGACAGCAAGGCAGTGCTAGTGAGAGCCCAGGATGCTTCCAGGGAGTCTCTAGCCTGGATAAGTGGCTTCCCTGAACCCTTAGAAAAGAGAAGAGGCTCCAGGTTGGTCATCTAGGTTGAAATATTTTTCAGTGTAGCTAATAAACAGAAATCAGACAAAAGCACAATGAACAGCAGCCAAATCTCCCATTCCTGGGACATCCTGCCTGGACTCTTTTGCTCCTACCTGCATGATGCACTTGGGCAGGACCACTGATCCTGGCACTCAAAGGTCTTTTTGGAGGCAGCAGAACCCTGATAAAATGCTTGTAATTGGTCTTGGGAAGTGCCTGCCTGCTCTGCCTCCAGACACAATAAACCAGTGTGGTGGCACATACCTTCAGTTAGCAACTAAAGGCAGAGGCAGGTGGACTCCTGAGTTTCAGGATAGCCCGTATTACATAGTTAGGCCTTGTCTCAAAGACCCAGTGAACAGAACATCTTTTGAGGGACACAGATCACAAGTCACTGAGCACTGAGGCAGGCATGCTGTGTGTGTGTGTGTGTGTATGCGTGTGCGCACGTGCGCACACACCACTCTCCCTGCAGAAATCTCATCTTCCTGCAGTTCATTAAACCGTGGCTCTCATCTTTATCAACAGTCTATTTGCCTTACAGAATCCATTGCAGAATAAATAACAAAAGTAGTTGGTGACTGTTGGGAGGCACCAGCAGCAGGGTAAAGCAGTGTGTCCATAGCTGCAGAGGGACCCCCACCCCCTGAGAAGCAGCAAGCGAGGCAGGAAGGTGGCCAAGGGAGGACTCAACTTACAGAGGTGAAGTCGGCAAAGCCGGAGGAAGAGGCCTTAGGAGGTTTAGCTGAAGAGGAAGGGGCAAATGGATCTTTGCCACTAAATGGGTCCCCAAACCCCTTTTTATTTTGGAACGGGTCGCCGCTGTCAGCCCCGAGTGGCTGGAATGGATCAGGGGACTCAGGTAAGTCTGAAGAACCCAGCTGGCTTACAGGTGTACTCTGACCTGGAAAGTGTAGGGGAAACACAAAACAAAGACAGAAAAGGAAAAAAAAAAAAAGAAAGAAAGAAACACAAGTTACTCACTAGGACTAGAGTGGGAACTGGCTGTCTCTTTAGGGAGAGTGGGGCATTCAGAGAAGGGTGGCCCTGGGAGTTCTGACTTTGAGGGGAGGGGGTCTGGAATCCAGGACCGCACGCCCACTCTGTACTTATTATACAAGGGAGTTACATTCTATAATAACCTGGGACAGGAGTGTAGCAACGTCATGAATGGTGTCAGAAGAGTGATTTTTTTTTAAAGCTGTTTTTAAGACAGAGTCTTATGTAGGCCAAGTTGGCCTTGGACTCATCTTCCTGCTTCAGGCTACCAAGCTCAGGGTTGACAAGTGTGTACCACCCAGCCCAAGCTCACATAAACGCATTGACAGGTATGTGTCACCACCATACCTAGCCCAAGCTCAGCGCTGACAGGTTGTGTGCCAGCACACTTGGCCCAAGCTCACATCAGGTCCCATAAGCGCACACAGACCCCCGGCAGCTAACACTGGCCCTGTCTTTAGCAGTTATGGACATATTGTTTTTGCCGTTGTTTGGCTCTCAGTACCAACATCCTGGTTTCAAAGTGTCCCTGGCCCACACTTCTCTACAGTTACTATGTGTCTATTCAAAGAATACTTACAGAGCAAGACTGGCAGACTGTCTCCACTTGAGCTCTAGCCCAGCCCATCACAGTTGAGCAGAGAAACACACTGAAAACTTCTAAGGACAGCGAGAGGGGCTAAGGAGGACTCCCTGGTGACAAGGCCACCAACTCACTAGAGTACAGGGCATGACTGCAAGTTACAAGCACCTGGCACACACCACAAAAGGATGAAGGTACAGCCTGGCTCTCCTGATTCCTGGTGTTGTGCCTGAGCACGCAGGGTCTAGACATCCAACATGGCATGGCTGACACATTAGTCCCAAGGGCTGGGTCAGCATAGCTCCCTGGTATCAACTCAACTACCCACCAACAGTAGTTCTCATGGTTTCAAAGTCTTCATTTAGAAAGAAAGTAGAGCAGTTGGCTCTGGACACCTGGTTGTGGGGACAACACAAAGCCTGAGCCATTCGAGGCACCAACATGGAAGGACAGAAGCAGCCTGTAAGGCTGTTCAGACTTGTTTGTATGATGGCATTCATCCCCCAGTAAATGGATAAATGCAAGAAAACGCCTTACTACAGTGTTCTGCTTTCCCAAACCAATAAACTCCCCACTGCAATTTCTGAACTTGCAGATGTCTAGGGCTCCAAGCTCAGTCTGAACCTGCCACATTCTGACCTGGGGCTCATGGAGGAAAAGTTCTGAGGGCTAGTTGGTCTCCATTTCCCTATTTGTATGTGGCGCAGGAATGAAGAGACTGGGGGTGCTGCTGCCTGTGGGTGATACTTAGCAGCTATCTGCTGTTGGCATGTGCCTGACAAAGCCCTGGTTGCAGCTCTCTTCTGGAAGCAGCTGTGGCAGCTGGGCCACATCTGTAAAGTGCAATAGGTCAGATCCAGGCTGTGTCTCAGCTTAACTTAGAGGCCAGAGGTACAGCACCATGAGAAATAAGTCTCACATCACAGTAACCTGGTACCACCATCAGGAGATAAGAACCTGACAGGGTAGCCAAGGGTTCTTGTAGTTGTTACAGTGCTATACTTCACATACTCACAGGGAGACAGCATCTGCCTGGCCATCTAAAGCCTGATGTACCTTCACATGGTGGAATCCGTTGAGTGTCACTGCACTGTCCCTTCAGAAGGCTGCTTCCCTTTTATTTAAAAAAAGGCAGGATCTCAGCACGCAGAGCAGGCTGGCCTGAAATTCACCACCTGACCACTAGGATTGAAGTCATGCACCAGCACCCCAGTCTCCTTAGATTCATGTCCAGGTCATGGTTACAGACCTGAAGACACTGTTAGACGCATGAGCACACACCTGGTTCCTTGGAGCAGCCATGACCCCTGTGGCTTCTCCTATCCCTAAGTACCCCTGCTGTTCTGCCCTGCCGCCAACCTCCAGCCCCCTGTAAGCCAGTGCTCAGCAAGGCCACTCCACCAGAGATGAGGGGGCAGGCAACAGAGGCTGAGGATGCTCAAAAACCCAGATACACGTTTGGTATGGAGACAGGGTCTTGCTGCTGCCCTGAGCCTCCTTCTTCAGTCTCCAGACTGCTATGAACATAAGTATAGTACATCCTACGTGTTGAGAGCCTCAGCCAAGGGAAGCCAGGCAAAGGGACTATGACACGGGCAAGGTCTTTGTCCTCGTTTGAGTGCCCTCTCTGCTCACTGTCTCTACAGCTTCCTTCCTAAGCAAACCCCTCCTGCCAGGGGTCCTGCTAAAGACCTGACCTGTCCCTCTGCTCAGATCTCCCCACAAGCCTAGCATCCAGGCAGCTTCACCTGTCCTCCACTAGGCCTCCCTACCATTCATACAGTCCATCCGCATCCAGTGCTAACTCACTGCCTGTGGCCCTTGTGACTGAAGCCTGGTGTGCCTTCTCATTTTCTTCTCAGGGATGAAAGCTCTGCTCAAGAGTCTGGGCTTTGCTCTCCATCTTCAGTCCCCTACCAGGATGGGGGAAGGAGGGCTTTGACTGAATGTGGCCCTCCACAGCACAAAATCTGAGTTCCCCAGGTATCTGAACATCAGAAAAGCCCAGGCCCATAACAACTCTCCTCCTAGACTTCTGCAGTAACCCCCAAACCTAGGCACTCTTTCCAATCAGATGTCATCTTGTACTATCATGGTTTCTGAAGCCCATCCCTACTATATACAAACACACACTAACACATGCCTGTACAGGCCTCGTACTGGACAAGGTGTCAGGCTTGAGGCTGCAGCAGCTGGACCCTGGAAGGTCATGAGGAGAGGAGGGACCTCCCACACACCCTACCCAGCCTGTGTTGTCTGTTCTTGGCCTGTTTCCACATCCCACCATCAAGTCCATGGTTGAAAGCTCTGACCCTAAGCTATGCAGAACAGGAAACAGGATTCTTTTGTTTTTGGAAAAAGGGTCTCATGTAGCCTTAAACATGCTATGTAGACTGTATTTCAGTACCTGGGAGGCTGAGGCAGGATTGGGTTTGAAGTTAGACTGTATTACATAGCCAGCTTTGTCTTACACAATAAAAACAAGGGTAGGGCATTTGCTTAGCCTGGAGTAGAGCTCTGGGTTTCATTCCCTACCCACAAATAACTAGGCATGGTCTATCATGCCTGACTCTGGCACAGGGAGACTGAGGCAGGAAGACTAGGAGTTCAAGTTCATCACTGGCTACCTAGAATTTAAGACAAGCCTGGGCTACATGAGAGAGAGAGAGAGAGCCTGTGCCAAAAACAATGAGCAATAGTAATTTAAGACCAGGACACTTCTTGTGGTGTGGCAATGGGGCAGGTCTGAAGACACCTGAGCAGGGATAGGAGGTGACTAGCAACTTCTGAACCTCTCTCATCTTTTTGATGGAGAACTCTTTCTCCTCTGGCTTGGGGAATTAAAAAATAAAGCAAAACAAACAAAGAAGCAAAGAGTTTTGAAGGGAGGGGTGGTTGGGAAGCCAGCTGGCTGCAGCCACGTGAAGCTGAGGCTTCTGAGAATATTGTGGGGATCAGAAATGAAAAGAATATTTTACACCAAGACCCGGTGCAGCTGAAACCGTTATTTAGAAATTGTGACTGCGCTCACGAAACCCGCCAGCAGCAACTGGTATCTCTTGTTTTCAGAGGAGGATGACGGTTTTCATACGGGTGCTTGGGTTTTTTTTTTTTTTCTTTTTGTACTGTTGAGCGGGTGTACAGGCGCTTTAGATTCCTGTCACTTGCAGGTTGGCATGGCCCTGGATTGAGCCTGGGGCTTGAGCAATGGTGGAAGCCCCTAGTTGTGGCTTCCCACTTGGCACCCTGAGTTATTTTTGGTGGCTGTATTGTTTTAGGGCTGAGTCTAGTCCCTGCTTTTATGTAACCACTTCTGCTAACTCTGTAATCGCTTTCCCTATTTTCTGAGGGGCAGTTGATTCTGAGTGTGACAAAGTCACTCTGTCCACCCCAGTCGCAGGAAGTAAGGTCACAGTGTTTTTGGCTCTTTGGATATGAGCATGGAGAAATGGCTACAGAGAAGGGATTGGAATAAACGAAAAACTGCTGAGGAGCGAATCTGGAGTCTCAGGACAGTATGGATGACATACTGAGGGTGTGTCTCAAAGACAAAACAAGGGACTGCTGAATGGCTCAGTAGACAAAGTTGCTTGCTCCCAAGCCTGATCATCCACGGTCAATTCCTAAAATTTACACAATGGAAGAACCGACTCCTGCCAGTTTCCATCTGACTCCACCTGTGTGCCACTGACTTACAGATACACAGAAGCAAATAGATATAGTAAACCTACACAAAGGCAAGAGATAAATGTGAAGCTCCTAAGTATAATAATTAGTAATGTAATAATAATAATAAACGATTTTGTTTTTTGGCCAGGCATAGGTTATCTCTGAGTTTGAGGCTAGCTAGGGACTGGCTGAGACATCCAGTGAGACCCTTCTCAAAATAACAACAAAAAGGTTACATGAAAACTTCACAGGCTGGTGCCCATAGTGAGCATAGTACCCCTGGCCCCTGGTGCACTAGCTGAGGGGACTGGAGAGGCACAGTAGGCCTTATGTGGAAACCACAGCAGTTTCAACAGCCGCCCGAGCGGTGTACCGAAACCACACACAGCACTGACTTCGGCAAAAACAACATGAACTCCAGGTTTACCACAGCGTACTCTGCTAAAAAAAAATTACTCAGTGGCCGGCCCCACCCTGGTAGGAATTTCTTTAATTTTTCTATCTCTCTAGTCTCTGAGGCTGTTTGTCTCCTCAGCAATAGAGCCAGCACACCCAGAGACTATAGGGGAAGAAGGTGCCTGTCTCTTTCCCAGCTTGCTTTTCAGGGATTCCCCTAAGCAGTTTCCAGAGTCGGGCTCAGAAAATGTATTGGAATCCTCAATCACCAGCTCCGAGAGGGTAGACTCTCCATTCAAGGGGCTGATGCAGAAGGACAATCAGAAATCTGGGATGCAGGGTTCTTAGAAATCTGATTATGAAGAATATCAAATGTCGGGACTGGGGCTCACATGTTAGAACACTCAACATGTTTGGAGAACAGGGAGCCCTGGGCTCTAGCCAGTACCACATACATGAGGAATGGTGCACAGCTCTAACCTTAGCACCCCGAAGGCTGAGGCAAGGGGACTGTGAGTTCCAGGCAAGCCAGCCTGGGGTACAGGGTGAGAGAATCTCTTGTATGGGGGGGGGGTATGTGGAAATGGCAAATAAAACAAAATACAACCAAGAGAGAGCATGCGCTTGCCCTTGTCAGACTCCGAGTTCTGTTGACACAATTCATTGCTGTACTTTAAAAAAAAAAAAAAATGCAGCTCTGCAGATGGGAGATAAATACAGGAAAAACCCCCCCCCCCCCCGAAAGACAACCAGAAAAACAAAGACTAAAGCTTTGTGGTCAGGGCAGCTGCCCCACCCTAGCCACTACCCTCTGTAACCCAGGACTCTCCCACACTGCTGTGCACCCTGACATGGGCACCACACAACTGTCAGAGGTCCCGGAGGACACACACCTTCAGTGACTTCACCCTCCAGAAAGCTTACACACCAGGCTTCTGGGAATCCTTCTGTTGGAAACTGGGTGAGGGAATACACACAGGGCAGGGACATCAAGAGGTCCCTAGGGACCTCAGTCCATTCTGCCCTTGTCGACCAGCAAAACAAAATTAAGTGGTGGCAGAGAAGAAAGAGAAAAATCAGATTGCCCGACTCCAACTTTCAACTGTCGTGAGAAACGAATCCTTTCCGCCCATATTTCCATCCTCCCAACGATTCGTCTGACAGCCTTGTTGGCCGGCCACTGAGGACTTTCAGGCGGGAGTCCTGAAGACCAGGCAGCCTGGAACACAGCACAGCAGTGCAGCCCAGGTGATAAAAACCTGAGGTCCCAGATCACATCATGGTGCTGACATTTCCCACCAAAAATATTTACCAATTTTTGAGAAGACCAGCTTGGCACCCTGGAGGGACAGGGTGAGGTTTGGGTCTGAGTGAGGAGAAAAGCTGAACAAATATTTGTTATCTCTAACTATGTTGGGATTATTTTTGCCTGCTGTCAAGTGGGCAGGGGTCATGGGAAACTCTGGGGTTGGCAGGTCGGGTGGACAGTGGTGTCACTCCTCCATGGCAAGGGAAGCCAGTGGCCACTAAAAGGACACATGGATTTGAAGTAAGGAAGACAATTTTCTTTCAGTTTTCACATAAGGCTTGCTGTGCTCTCTGATGAGGAACTGATGAAGGGCAACATTAGCCTGCAGAAGAAAACAGACGAAGGCAAGGCTGACATGAACTGATACAAACCACCTGTCCTGTGTTGAGACAGGACTTCACTCTGCAGCCCCTACATCATGCACCTGTCCTTCTGTTGTGCAGTGATGTCTTCACTGTGCGACAGACTGATAGATCCCCACTTGTTCTCTAGTAGCACCTTTGCCACGATCCTTCTGTTCCAGTGGGCGCTCAGGGAGATGCTATCTACACAGGAGCCAGGCGGTGGAGGGAGTCCTAGGTGCTTGCTACGCACAGCCGTGGGGCTGCCACTCAGTTTTGTTCTCCATACAGGGTACAAGCATAACTAGAAAAGTACCTCTACAACGGGCAGGTAGACACCCTGGCACATTTTATTAAGTCAACACAGACTGTGATGTCTGTAGTGGGAATATGTGCCCTGTGATGGAAAGGGTCACAGGCCTGGAGA
The DNA here is from genome assembly GCA_019843815.1 of Montemys delectorum. NCBI lineage: Eukaryota > Metazoa > Chordata > Mammalia > Rodentia > Muridae > Montemys > Montemys delectorum. The sequence continues at coordinate 23,408 of JADRCD010200720.1, forward strand.
GGAACATGGAGACTTGGCTCTCTACTGACCACAAGCTGTGAGCAACTATATTGAGCTCACTACAGGGGTGACATGTACACGTCAATAATTTATATACCTAGAGCCCCACCTGAATCCTTTAGGTGATGGAAGAGTGGACCTTCAGCCAAGTGAGGGCTTGGGAGTTGTTCCCACCCACTTACTACCACAGAGGCTAGGTAGGATGGCAGTCTCTCTGGGCTTACATCCTACAAGTCCCCCAGAACCTCCACTGTCCAGACTGTGACCCACCCCTGGCGAGGCTTTTACTCATCAATGAATATCAGGCCATAGTACACCCACTGGATCTGCCTTGCTGAGTACAGAAGGGTGGGTGTGCTGAGGTAGGCACTCCTTCTATTTTCAAACTGTTCTGCTAACTCTGCCCTCAAAGCAGCTGGTCTGCAGGCTGCTGAAACCAGCTGGATTAGCATGGGCTCCTCCACAGCCTGGGAAGGCAAACCCATATAGCATATGAGTGTCTCCCTCAGCCAGTATCAACAGCAGCCACTGGTCATACTGAGCCGTGGGACAGACCCTCCAGGGCTGCCTTGGCAACAGCAGGGCACTGAGTGCGCTGAGTGAGTGTGGGAGCTGGGGAACTGCTTCAATGCCACTAGCAAATGCCAGAATCTTTCCAAAGTGGAACAGGTACATTCCTTTCTAAACTCTCCAGTGTGCCAAGCACATTATCTCTTTGCCACCATCGTGGGAACGGAATTAAAGTAGTTATATTCAGGGCAGAGGTGCTAACCACAGGCTCAGACAGTGATGCCATTTAACAATATGAAGTAACAAGGGGCTTGGGCCCTGACCCGCAGGTTCCATCCTCTTCCTGGGGTCACAGATTGGGCTGCTTACAATCCTAGATGACCCTGTGGTCCTTGGCCGCTCTGCATGTGGGTGGGGGGATGTGTCTGCTCAAGGAGAATGCCTTTTGTCTCTGCTCTGAAAGAGCGTTCAACACAAGGCTAGACCATTCTTGTGTAGCTTGAGTAAGGGCTGCTCACTAACATAAGCTCACTCTCAGTGGTGCTGTGGAGAAGGGAAAAAAGCTGCCAGACCCTTACCCCTGTAGTACATCTGGCCTTGTAGATGGGGTAGAGAGGTCACGAGTAGCTATAAAGATGATCATTAACTTACGGAGAGGTTAAAGGTGACTGGCTGGTGAGTGGGTGTCACTGGGGCATCGGGTAGGCTCTGCTGGGAGCCGCAGGGCAGCGCTGGCAGGAAGTGGCAGGGTGGGGCCCGCCAGGATCCCGCTATCTCAGGCAACCCAATCACTGACGCCCACACAGCCGTTTCCTGCGCTTAAAAAAATCTGTTTCTCTCTTTGCAAATCAACAACTTTTACCTAGAAACTTCAGCGGTGAGTTCTGACTGATCTCCATCTCTGTCCGTTGCAGAAAACACACCACTGTTTACCTGAGGGAGGTGTGTGCTCCCTCCACTCCAACCGACAGGTTTCAGGGCTGTTTTGCGTGTGTGTCTGAAAGCAATCAACTGCTTCAGTCCCAGACAGACACCTGCAGGTTATTTAATACCTTGACAGACCTTTCTAGAAAAGATCTCCAGGCACAAGAATGGAGAGCTTTCAAGACATCCAATTTGTGTGCACACCCAGCAGCCTAAAGCTTACACTCTGAAGCTTCAAGGAGAAAAGGATACCCATAGCATCCAGCTGCTAACAGAGGCTTAGGACGGAGGACTGCGGCAGGCCCAACTCATCTCTACGAGAGCAGAGGCTGAACTCCAAGATAGAACACAATGGCAGAGTAGCGCATAACCATACACCCTCACCCCCAGACCCACACTGACACTCATCCTGGGTGATGATGCCTCTCAGGGGACCCAGGGCTGGCTTTAAGTTTGACACCTTAAATACCAACACTTTTCAACAGAAGACATTTTTCTGAACTGTCACCTCATTTGGGTCAGGCCCAGGTGACACAGGTGGCTATGAGGGGTGGACACACAACACAATGCAGATCCTGCACAAAGTCACCATGCCAAGTGTTTTACTTACATTTTTGACTCAGGGCTGCCGAGGGACATGTGCCTGGGGCCTTGGCATTCCCCAAAGCAGCCTGACTGAACAACCCCTTAGAGTTGGATAGGTGGCCCACCAGCTACTTTCAGGCACAGAGATCCAGCAGGGTTTCAGGAGTCACTGTCCCTGGGCTAGAAAAGCCCAGGCAGGAAGGTGGTGGCCTAAGACCTATCTCACATGCAGGGCAGTGGGACTACAGAGAAACCGCTGTCTCTCCTGACTCCTGAGTCAGATAAATCATAGTGTCGGGGGAGAAGCACTGTGGCATGCTTTCTCCATCAGAAGGTTGACCATCCATGGAGGTCCTTGGGCAGGCACCCCCATCTCCTCTTAGCCATGCTGGGACCAGCCCACTGCAGAGCTCCACATCTTTCTGACATCCCAAGGGACTGAGTGTTGGAGAATGACCAGATAAAAGTAGTTACTGCTGTACACTGGTCATATGGTTTTCCCCAATGGATAATGGGTGGGCACAAAAGCACCATCCAAAAATAGCATATGGCGGGGTGGGAGGATGGTTGAGTTCCCAGTCACCATAGAGATCCTGTCTCAAACACTATAAAATAAGATAAAGTTCCCACCTTGGCTTCTGAGCAAGTGCAGCGGTGGAGCTGGTCAGTTTGCACTGATGCCTCATTAACCCGGGGGAGTGGCTGTGGCATGATAAGGATGGGTCAGGGGCAGAGGAAGTACACGGCTGCGCTTCAAATCCATGCATGAACCAGGGAGCTGGGGCGAAGAGCCAAATGCTTTCCCATCAAACAGGGCTAATTAACAGGTCAGCTGAGGCAGGGGATGGTCCTGAACTGTGCACAGGTACCAGGTGGTACCTGTATGGTTAGAGACTAAGATAAGATCAACACAACCACAGCATGGGATGCTGAGCTGACATGCATCCACCACACAGCTGTACCTACCACCCAGCAGCGTGTACACAACCGTGCCTTTCGGTCCAGCTGCTGCTTCTGGGTAGAGTGAAATGAGAAATGCTTAGGTCCCACAGGTGCTCTGCTCATGGGTTAGAATGTAGGAAAGCCACGCTTCTCAGGATACTATACTCTCCTGGCTAGGACCTTCTGTTGCTTATGTAAGAGCAAGTGGTAAGTAATAAGAGACAAGTAATGGGCAGAGCGGAGGGCCAAGGCCAGGTGCGGATGCCATCTTCCTGTGACTCTAGGTGGCCCACATGCCCTCCTTCCTCTGTGGTAAGTGGGCATCGTATTGCCTGCTCTGTGTATCTCATAGTCTCACTAGCAGAGGAAGAGATAAAGGTTGAACCAGGCCTCCCAAGGTCACAATGGCTGTGGCAGAGCCCAGCTCTGTGTCATTAAGGAGCCAGGTCTAGAGAGCCTCAGACAGGGCTGGCTGATGGCCCCAGGGTCCCAATCCTGGGCCTCTTCTTGAGACTTGTCTCTGCTGCCACTGAGGGCTTGGTCAGTATCTTACAGGCTGGCCTTACTCTCTAAATCCAGCATGAGAAGCAGACAAACAGAAGGGCATGGGAGGATGCGTGGATGGTGGTGTCCACAGTGTGGGTGTGTCCCTATGAGAGCACATGTCTGTGGATACACGCAATGCAGGAATGAGTGGACAGGCATGTTTACAAGCATGTAAGTGAATGACTGTATATCTGACACATACAGTGTGGCACACTAGGGGAATGAATTCTCATTTGACACTGAAACATTTGGCACCATGAGCACATGTGCAAAACATGTATACAGGTGCACACATGTTCAAGCCTTTGCTTTCATGATCCATGTGAGTCTTGAGTAATGAAACATGCACGTGATGGGCTGGAGAGATGGCTCAGCAATTAAGAGCACTGACTGCTCTTCCAGAGGTCCTGAGTTCAATTCCCAGCACCCACATGGTGGCTCACAACCATCTGTAACAGGATCTTGTGCCTTGTGTCTGAAGACAGCTACAGTGTACTTCTATATATAAAATAAATAAATATTTAAAAAAAAGAAACATGTATGTGAACACACATGTGTATGAGAAGGCATGAGCGCACATACACACTGCCTGTGAATGAGGGGCATATATGTGTGCTTGTGTACATGCTTGTATTCTCCCCAGGCAGAGTGCCACTGCATGAGGCTACTGGGGTGAGAGAGTGCAGGGCGCCGTTCATGGCAGAAGGGCTCTCTTGCACTTTGGGGTCAACATCTTTTGCAAGCACCCTTCAGGCTCTTGCTCCCTCCCAGTACTTCACACAGAGGCTACTCTAGTCATAGTCTGCTGGCCAGACCCCCTTGGGACTCATCTGTAAGGAAGGCAGTGTGGGCACTGTCCCTGAGGGATACAGGTGGCCCCAGGTGATAAGAGGGGAGGAGAGACTCCTCAGGACTTCTTCCTTCTATCCATCTTCTGCAGGTGGGCTATACAGAAAGTGGTAAATGTTCCTCTTCCTCCTCCTCCTCCTCCTCCTCCTCCTCCTCCTCCTCCTCCTCCTCCTCCTCCTCCTTCTTCCTTCTTTTCTTTCTTCTTCTTCCCCTTCTTCTCCTTCTCCTTCACAGTATTGTATATCAAAGTGAGGGCCTTGGGCACTCAAGGCAAGTGTTCCACTGCTGAGCCAGTGAGTTCTGTCCCTAGCTCTTATCATAGAAGTCACAGAACTCAAAATCTGCTGGGAGAGGGCACATGGCCCTCTTTGGAAAGCAGGGCTCTGGATAGCGAGGTTACAGGAAAGAGGGCAGGAAGCCCCTCGGGCAGCCTTCTCTCACAGCTGAGTGGAGTAATAGAGAGCCAGGCCATCCTGCTCATCCAAAACACCCAAGAAGCCACCACCTTACCCAAGTGCCCATCCAATCAAGGCTACCCTGAGCCCCTGCTGTAGCCACCCCAGGCCCTCCCTGAGCCCCCATAAAAAAGGCACGAGGCCAAGAGGCTGCTAGACAGACACTGAGGGACCATGCAGATGGAAAACCACTGATGAAGACACCTTAAGTGGGGATCCATGTGTGGACACTTTCACAGCCTGGACCATGGGACATGGAAATAGCACAACACACACAGCACACTCTGAGGGGGCAGGGGTGTGGGGAGCAACAGGGAGGCAACCGGGCAGAGGGGAGATGTCCTGCCCTGGGGTTTGCTCTACTCTGGGCTGCTCATTGATGGGTCCCTGTGCCCGCCGCCCTGTCCCCACCGGCGGGTGCCGCGAGAGGAGGAAGCGTACTGACCGCTGGGCGGTTTGGGCCGTGGAGGAGCGGGCTTCTTCGGAGGCAGAGCAGGAGTGTCCTGTTTACTTTTAAAGGGGTCATCTGAGAATCCTGTGCCTCCCAAGGAGGAGGAGAAGGGGCCAGAAGGTGGGGGCTGTAAGAGAGGACACGAAAGAGGCAAAAATAGAAATTAAAAAGAAGGCACCGAGCAAATGCTCCCGCACCAAGAGCCCTGGCAATACCCGGGTCCTCTCAAGCCCCCGCTTTCCTTTACCCTCAAAAGCCAGGCCCTCTGTATGAAAGGAAAAGTTGCCAATACAGGCAGCAGAGGGTAGCCCTGCTGTCCAGTGGCCTCTCTTGCTACACTATGGGTCTCTTTCCCAACTCAACATTGTGCATGGGTCCCTGGGACTTCTGTTCATGAATAGAGACATGCATGGTCTCACCCTCCACTGGACTGGTACTGGAACAGACCAGACCCTCTCTATGTCCCACCAGGCTGGCGTGTCTGCTCCAATGGCTGCCCACCCCCATCTGCTGGCACAGCTAATACTATCTCCACCCATTCTTGGTAGCCATGTCAGCTTGTTCCCCGTATCTAGTGCTCAGTGTGACTAGCCCCCATTCCCCTGCCTGAAATAAGAGTTGCAATCAGATGGTGAATAGGTGGGTAGACAATGGGTAATGGGTAGACAGATGGGTGGGTGGATGGCTACGACGATGAATAGATAAATATGTGGGAGGGTGGGTAGATGACAGGATAGACTGGTGTGGGCAAATGGATGAGTAGATGGATGGATGGTACAATGGTTAGTTTAAACCCTCAACTTGACACCATCTATAATCACCAGGGAAGACAAAGTCTAGATAAGGTTGGAGAGGACTGTTTTGATTACATGAATTGAGGTGGGAAGACCCACCCACTGGGAGTGGCACTACTCCTTAGGTAGGGAATCCTGAAAGTGAGAGAACTAAGCACAAACATACACGTGTTTGTCCCCTGATCTCCAACAATGGAGATCACAGGGATGTGACTGGCTGCTTCAAGCCCTAGCCCGACTCCCACAGAGTGATGGACTAACCTGTCCCTTTCCCTTCAAGTTGCTTCTGACAGGATATTTTATTAGAGCAACATGAAAGAAACTAGGGCAGATGGATGGAATAACCAGTAGATGGACAGTGGATAGACACAGGAATGGACTAATGAAGGAAGTATGGATGGATGGGTTAAGAGAGAGGGACAGGTGGGTGTGAGGGTAGAGGGGCTTCTGGTACAAAGGTGAAGAGAGCAGCTAGGTGGGTAAACAGAAGACAACCGGCACCATAGGGCTGATGTAACAACACATTCCAAGTACTCTTCAAGGCATACAGGGTCCCATCCTCCTGTGGACAAGTCTTAGGCCTTATCCCCAAGCCCATCTCCTCAAACAAACAAACAAGGCTTGGTATAATGGCCCATGGAGTTCTGAGAGCAGCCCTGAGGGCTTAGTCAAGTCCTAGAGACCCCATGGGTCATTCAGCAGCTGGAGCCTACTCTGGCTGAGCCCTGCCTGTCGGTCATCACTCTGCCGTGGCACTGTCTCAGTGGCGGGCCTGAGCCTCCCTCCTGTGGCACAGGCTTCTTCCACTCATGGTTCAGGGTCAGTGCTGAACAGTGGCTGGCAGGGGCCTGTGTGTCAGCATCATAGGGTGCAGTGCCTCTGACCAATTGGGGACACAGCCTTGACAGACTAGAGGACAAACCACACAAGCTTGACTGAGGTGCTCACAGGAAAGAGCTGGTTCCTTCCATATGAGAGGACAACTGCTGTGTGGGGAAGGGTGGGAAAGAAACCCTGCTTTCTTGTGTTGGGTGGTCCTGGAGTTTCCTGATACTCCTGCCTCAGTCTCTTGGGAGCTAGGAAGATAGGCAGGTGTTACCACATCTGGTGGACAACAAGCAAATATGGAAGTGATGCCACCAAGCCTGCTAACCTGAGCTTAATCCCTGGACCTATGTGGTAGAAAGGGGAAACTCCTATAATCACACATTCACACATGCACATGGGCATTCAACACACACACACACACACACACACACACACACACACACACACACACACAAATAAAATACAGTTTAAAAAAATCAGAGTGAAACTCAGAGGGCTGGCTGTTCTTGCAGAGGTCCCGGTTTGGTTCCAGCACCCACATGGCAGCTCAGAAATATGTGTTAACTGCAGCCTCAGGGATCTTATTCCTTCCTTTGACCTCTAGCACAGGCATATATGCAAGCAAAACACTGATACACATTAATAATTTATGAAAAAAAATTAGTGAACTGTTTGGGAGGGTACGGTGGCATACACCTTTAATCCCAGCACAGGGGCATCTCTGAGTTCTAGGCCAGTTAGGGCAATAATGAGACCCTGTGATGAGCAGTTTTATGTCAACTAGACACACACTAAAGTCATCTGAGAGGAGAGGGAGCCTCAATTAAGAAACTGTCTCTGGGGCTGGAAAGATGGCTCAGCGGTTAAGAGCACTGACTACTCTTCCAGAGGTCCTGAGTTCGGATCCCAGTAACCACATGGTGGCTCACAACCACCTCTAATGGAATCGAAGGCACTTTTCTAGTGTGTGTCTGAAGACAGCTTCAGTGTATTCATATAAATAAAAATAAATAAATAATCTTAAAGAAAGAAAGAAACAAAGAAAGAAAGAAAGAAAGAAAGGAAGACAGACAGACAGACAGACAGAAAGAAAGAAAAAGAAAATGTCTCCAGCCAGGCAGTGGTGGTATATACCTTTAATCCTAGTGCTCTGAGTTCGAGGCCAGCCTGGTCTACAGTGCAAGTTCCAGGCAGCCAGAGCTACAGAGAAACCCTGTCTTGAAACACACACACACACATACACACACACACACACACACACACACACACTCACTCACTCATGGGGCAGGGGGAGGGGGGGAAGAGCAAGAGAGAGACAAAGACAGAGAGACAGAGACAGACAGAGGGAGAGGGAGAAAGATACAGACAGACAGACAATGCTTCCATAAGATCGGGCTGCAGGTAAACCTGTAGAACACTTTATTACTTATTGATGAGGAAGAGCCCAGCCCACTGTGGGTGGTCCTGGGTCCTATAAGAAATGAGCCATGGGAAGCAAGCCAGGAAGAAGCACCCTCCATGGCCTCTGCATCAGTTCCTGCCTACAGGTTCCTGCCCTGTGTGAGTTCCTGTCCAGACTTCAGTGATGAGTTGCAATATGGAAGTGTAAGTCAAATGAACCTTTCCTCCCCAACTTTCTTTGGTCATGGTGTTTTATCACAGCAATAGTCACACTAAGACAGCTCCTCTCTCAAAAAGAGTGAAATGTTTAATAAAGTGGACAAGAACACGTTTTACACAACATACAAGATAATGAGTAAAGTACGGGTCACATACATCCAGTGTTGCCAGGCATAGCTGCCATCCCAGGGTATCTACAAGCACTGGGCAGAAGTGAGAACAAAGATGACATGAGACTCTTCAGAGGAGCCCAGAGAGTGAGAGGGGTTGGCACTTTCTGTTTCGTCCCCTCAAGGACAAAAAAAACAAAAACAAAAACAAAAACAAAACAAAACAAAACAAAACAAAAAAAACCAAACAAGCCAGAGAGTCCTGGATCCATGGCAGGCTCATACTGAGGGGAGAGTGTGACTCAACCAGAGAAGTAGTCCGGCTTTAATCACGCACCGACCCCCTTACACGAGGGGTGTGACAGAGACTTGTAGTGGCTCTGGCATCTAAGTTGATATGAGCAGGCCTCTTCCCCAGGCCCTTCAATGCTTTCTAGAAGCTCCTGGGCAGGAAATGGCTACTTTTACCTCCTTTCTAGGGGCCTGTGAGAGATTTCTATTACTGACACCCCTGCTTTACAAACAGGCAAACTAAGACACAGAAGTCAATGTATAGGTCAAGGTATAGCACAGGCTATACCTTGGATCAGTGTTGACCCAGTACACCTTGTCCACTACACCTAGGCCTGGGCTTCCTGGCTCTGTCTGAAGGGTAGGCATAGGGCCACAATATGGAAACTAGCCCTGTCCTGAGTCTGGAGGTGACACACATGGTTTCAGGGGAGAAACAGCCAGGAGGGGACACAGAGAGAAGGTAGTTCCTCCGAAAGAGAACAGGGTTTTGGAGTTGGAGACACAGCCAATGGGTAAAAGACCTGAGCACTCTTGAAAAAAGCCAGGTGCTGCTGCATCTATGGTTTACGTCTGTAACTCTAGAGCCAGGGGGGTGGACACAGGGTCTCCAGTCTAGGTGAAGCTGTGAGCTGCAGGTTCAGTGAGAACCATATCAAACAGTAAGAGTGATTAAGGAAGACATCTAACATATGAGCACACACACACATCATATGCACAGGGCTCTGTAAGCTCCACATTTACTTCCTAACTAGCTCCCCCACCCCAAATCCCTATTCCCTGCAGCTGGGAGCTTCATGCAGGAAGGCCTGGCATGCTGGCAGGCTGCAGCGCAGGAAGGAGCTGATGATACTCTACCAAGAATACTCTCAAGTCTTTACACACAAATGGCAGTCTTTTTTTGTTTGTTTGTTTAAGATTTATTATTATATGTAAGTATGTGTAAGTAGCTGTCTTCAGACACCAGAAGAGGGCATCAGATCTCTTTACGGATGGTTGTGAGCCACCATGTGGTTGCTGGGATTTGAACTCAGGACCTTCGGAAGAGCAGTCAGTGCTCTTAACAGCTGAGCCATTCCCCAGCCCTCACAAATGGCAGTCTTAATTCAAAGCTTGTCCATGAAAGTTTCCAGAATATCAGCCTGGTCAGGCTGCAGAGCCCTGTGGTCAGAGGTGAGTTGGATTACTCAACCTGGACTGAAATCCCAGCCCAACTCCCTGTGTCTTGATTTCCCATCTGTAATGTGATAAAGATGAGAGGCTTTCACTGTCTGGAATGCCCCAGAAAGGAAGCGTTAGGTAAAATGCCTGCCAGATACTGGACAGACCAGCAGAGATGGCACACTGAATATAGATGCCCCACCTTGTCATGTCATGATCCATCACGCTGAGAACACGAACAGGAAAAAGTTCCAGAAAAACAGTTCCTGAGTCTGAAATAACTTTTACTGCAGCATGCTGTAACGGTTCCACTTGCCAACTGTGCCTTGTTTATGAGTCACGCTTTTCCAGAAGTGCAGAGGGAACAGAGAACACAGGGTTCAGGTATCTACTGGGGGAGGGCTCCCAAGACGGGTCCTCACATGCTAAGAGGACACTTGGGTATCGTAAGGCACATGGGCAGGATCCCACCTCTTTCTGAATCGGTATCTATAGACCCTCAGCTCCTCCTGCCTTGGGGACTGGGAGGAGGTAGAACAGGTTAGTGGTTGGTCTTTTTTGAGATAGAGTCTTGCCATAAACCTGAGGCTGCCCTCAAATGCATGTTACTCTAGCCTCCAGACAAGATACAGGATGAGAGAGCTGTGTACCACTCACTCACTTTTGACGCTGGAGAGATGGCTCAATATACTTGCAAGCAGTTCTAGTGACCTGAATGTGATCCCTGGGTTCATATGGTGGAAAAACATATTGACTCAAGCTTGGCACATGGGTGTCATGACACCCTGCCCCCAAAGAAATGCAATTTAATAAAGAAAACGAAAAGGTACTTGTTAACTAAAGGTATGTGAGTGTTCAAGCCCGTGTGTACTCAGTCCTGATTCTGGGGGTGTGAAATCCAGAAGCCTGATGAGAAGGCTGCAGTATAGATGAGGTTTCCTCGTCTTGGGATATTTCCTGGGTATGAACTATGTCCTGGGACAGGTCTCCTGACTGAGGAAGACCTAAGTCACAGGCAGAAGGATGAGAGCCTGAGTGAGCAGTTCTAATTTCTAATCTACATTGGACCCAGTTCTGCTTGACTCTCCAGGTGGCTGCAATGTCCCAGGCATGACAGATATGTCACCTCCCCAAGGAGCTTAAGCCCACCAAACTATCAGGAACCTTGAAGGGTACACACTGTGTCAGCCTGGCTCCCCTCATAGGGCTCTGTTCTGTCCAGTGCCATAACACCCAGGCAGTTTTCCACTCCAATTTAATTTTATTATTTTCTTTCTTTCTTTTTTGGAAATGTCTCACTGTGTTTCCTTGGATGGTCGAAATTCATTATGTAGAACAGGCTGGCCTTGAATTCACAGAGATCCACCTGCCTCTGCCTCCCATGTGCTGAGATTAAAGGTGTGCGCCACCAGGCCCCCCCTTGTAGCCTGTTTGATAATCTTAGGCTTCTCCATCTTTGGAATCTGGCTCTTTCCTACTCAGGTGCTGGATGCAAGACTGCTGTTTTTAAAAGCATTCCCATAGGGCCTGGGAGTGGAGAAGAACAAGGTATGCGTCCACTGACAGCAAGGACCCAGAAGCAGGAATGAGCTGATAATCCTGCAACTGCCTCAAAATCCAGTCAATGTAGGCTATTCAGACTTCTCAAGAGCAGTGCTGAGGAACAGCCAAAAGCACTGGGGTGGCCTGCCCAGCTTGCAGGGGACCCTGTGTTCCATTAGCACCAATGCAAAGATTTTTTTAAAAAGGAAAACAACAACAACAAGAAGCCAAATCACACTATGGCTGGCAGTCACTGAAAACAGGCTGCACCCACCTACTACTACACAGGTGGCCTTTCTCCTGGGTGCGGGTGGAGGGAGGGTAAGAAGTTAGATTTACATGCTCAAGTGCTCTATGAACACACTTGAGGAAACTCACTTACTTTCATCTCCTTTCTGACTGCAGCGCTGGGATGAACCCAGGGCCCTGATCATGCTCAGCAGGCTTGTGCTGCTGACCGCACGCACCTGCTGCCAGGAAACTCATTTTTAAAGCAAACAAATATCTCTGCTGCTCAGTGCCTAGAATATTCAGCTGGGAATCTGTGCTGGGTAGCTTTATGTCAAGATGCCACGAGTTTAAGCCATCTTCAGGGAGGAGGGAGCCTCTCAGTTGAGGAAATTAATCCATGACGGCATTTTCTCAATGAGTGAATGATGGGGAAGAGCCCAGCCCACTGTGGGTGGTGCCACCCCTGAGCTGGTAGTCCTGGCTTCTTTAAGAAAGCAGGCTGAGCAAGCAAGCTGTTGGGAATAAGACAGTGAGCAGAATCCTCCATGGCCTCTGCACTAGCTCCTGCTTCCAGGTTTCTTGCCCTATCTGAGTTCCTGTCCTGACTTTTCTCTGTGATGAACAGTGATGTGGGAGTGTAGGCCACATAGACCCTTTCCTCTCCAAGTTGCTTTGCTCATGGAGTTTCATCGCAGGGATGGTAACCCTAAGACACTCAACTGCTGTTAGATGCCTGCTAGAACCAGCCTGCTGTCACCTTCCTCAGCACAGATGTGCAGAGCTAGGTCACTCTAATTCAAGGACTGAGGAATGGTACATATTGCTGCCCCACCCTGCTCAGGTGTGGAAGGGCTGGTGGTGATGGTTAAAAAAAGAAAAAAAGAAAGCTAAGAGGGAAAAAAAGCCCTTGCCACTCTACTTTCATTTCCCTTCAAATTTATTTATACCAGGTGTTGTTCTTGAAAACTAGCAAGGTAACCAGAGAGGAAAATCAGTAGTGGGTGGGGGCAGGGCAGGCACAGTCCTTACAAGTGTCATGAAGTCAAGAAGCCCCAAGATGGTACAAATACTATATGGGACAGGTTCTTCCACAGCCCTCCCCAACTCTGTCCTGGCCTAGAGCCAAGAACAGGAAGTGGGCCTGGCTCTCCTATCCTTGCCAGGGGGCCAGAAATAAGAGGACACACAATAGCATAGGCTTGTATTCCTTGGGAGAAGGGGGCCTATGCAACTGGAAGGTAGCTGGGCAGAGATCCAGGGAAGGACTAGGTAGGGGTTGGCAGTTAGCACATTCTCCAGCCTTGAATCTCAGTATATCAGGTGGAGAACAGCCCAGGCCCCAGCCCACAGCCATGTGCATGGCCACTCACTCAACACTTTGAACTTACTAACATCTTTAAATATGTGATGTATTTCCAAAGCCCTGACATTGCCCCCAACTCCCAAGGAATCCTTTCTCCCCAAGTAGCCCATCCTATGCCTTTGCTACTCTGGTTCTCTCTGGGACTCTTGAGCCTGAGTAGGGCAGCTTGAACGCATATAACCAGCCAGCCAAGCAAGCAGCAGCCACAGCACAGCGGAGAACACTTCCCCATCAGAACCTACAACTTCAGACACCTTGTATAAAGATAAGGTCAGGCCTCTGTTGGGGCTGACAATGAGCAGGGACAGGTTCCAAGCCTAGAGAGCAGAAAGGGGCCTACTGAAGACAGCTTGAAACAGTCTTAATCACCAGCCCTTGTAGGCTGCTGCCCCCACGTGGCCAACATGTACTGTGGCCACCGGCTGCCTCTGCCTCTCCAATGCCAGGTGCCGCCTAGGGTACAGTACTGGCTGCCTCTGGATCTGCATGCACAGGGCTCCTAAGTGTGCCAAACGCAGGCCTCCTGCTAGAAGCCATGCCTCCCTAGGCCTTTGTGTATGTTTGTCACTGTGCTGAAAACCTGCAGCATGTCAAGTGTTGCTCCTGTTGCTAGCTTTTGGTACCTGAGAATTACTGGGCAACTGAGACACCAGTAAAGAGGGCATGCTTGGTGAGGGCAGAGACCCCAGGATTGGGTGCTGGCTGCCACATGTGCCTGGTCTCCTTCTCCTGGGGTTCCACACTTGAATTCATTCAAGCAGCCTCACACTGAAGAGAGAAAAACACTGCATCTGTACTGAGTGCACACAGGCAGCTTCCTTCAGTCTGACTACAATGGAGATAATGCATGCAGCACTTACATCCTGAAAGACAACTGAAGCCACCCAGAGGAACAGTCTGTCATGTTCACAATGAACTGAGTCATGTCACAGGAGGGATGCCAGCGAGGATATCCCCTGGGACATCATGCAACCTATGGATACCAAAAGAACTCCCTCCCACTGCCTCCATCAGGTGGACAGAACCAACAAACAGGGGACAGGATTGACTCCCTCACCACCACATGGCCCAGTAGAGGAAGGACAGACTCTGCTGGGGAAACCATGCCCCATTTGCAAGGCACAGCACATTGCTCTAAGGACAGATCTGTTCCTTGCCAGGAGGGGGGCAGAGTAGACAAGGTGCTGGGTCAGGTAAGCAGGGGCTGAGACAGCACACCTGTGACACTACTGTCTTTAAATACTTTGCTGCCACAGGCTGGCTTAGCCTTTTTATTCATTGCCAAAGATGACACCAACATACATCAAACCAACTGACACAATGCAACTGGTGTGCTGGGCCAGGACCTGTGCCTTTGTCCCTCTCACCAAGACCAGGTTAGCAATGTCCTGGTAAGGATGAGCCCTACTGCTTTCTTCTCCAACATGTCTGCCTCCCCGTGGAGCCCAGGTTGGCCTCTAAATCACAGCAGACCTCCCAGCTGAGACTCCCCAGTTCTAGAGGAAGGCCTGCACCCCACCAGTTGATCCGGGGTGCTACCTGCCAGGTGACTTCTTGCAGAGCTCAAGATGTGGCTCTCTAACCACGTCCCTTTCATAAGTGAAGCCAGCCATGGTGTACTCCAGAGCCAGAGCAGACAAGGAAGCCTTTCAGACACTCCTGCTCAAGACAGGGCTGTGACCTTTGTCCTTGAGCAATGCAGGCTGTCTCATGTACATATTTATTCACACTTGTTTTGAGTTCAGCATCCAATACCCTCAAGAATTTAGTTTGTGGAGACTTCAGGCATTTGTGTAGTCAGCTTTATCCAGAGACTTCAAGCCTGAGGCCTGTTATCCTGGCCTCCTGGGACCAACACGTCTATCTCTTCCTTCCCTAGGGCCTTGGCAGACAGAAAAGTATGCTTGGACACAGAGGTGCCAACTTCATGCCCTGAGAGCTGATCCTTGTGTAATGCTAGTGAGAGCGAGATGGGCAATGGTCGACTGACTGCACCCAGGAGACATGGATACAGCAGCTTTGAGTGGACCTGTACTCTCACTGCTGTGTACAGTTGTGCTCAAGAGTGGGACAAATGCAGGCACACACACGTGACAGCACTCATGTCTGCCTGCCCACACAAGCAGCATGTGGACTCAGGCCACAGCTAGGCCTTCTTGGGAGGGGCCTTACCTTGGACATCTGACTGAAGTCAGCGAAGCCCTCGGCACTGCTGAAGGAGCTGCTTCCAAAGGGGTCTAGGGTTCCAAAGGGATCTGTGAGCGGCACCAACACAGCTGGGGTTATGGTCTGAGCAGATGTGCCAAAAAGTCAAGGTCAATCCTAGGGTTTGCCCTGGGAAATCCCAGAAGCAAGAGACTCAGGGCTGTGGATGTCTCTGGGAAGATGGCTCCTATGCAGCCAGTGGATCACAGTGGGTAAAGGACGGATCAGTTTCGGCCTGAACCTGCCATGCCACCAGTCCAGAAGCAGGGGAGATGGAGAGAATGAGACATTTGAGGATGGCCATTTATGTGTGTGTGTGGGGTCATCAGCTGGGAGAGATCTCCCCCTTTTTCAGATAAGGTCTCCCTCTGTATCCCAGGCCTATCTGGAAATTCAGAGATGCCCCTGCTTCTGACTCCAGAGTAGTAAATTATTAAAGGAGTGTACTACCTTGCCTGGTTCTATTTTGAAGCTAGTGATCCTTAGTTTCTCAGTGCTGGGAAGATGTGGGTGCCACGATGCTTGGAATACTGTGGACTGTTCCCATTAAGAACAATGAGTCCTCACAGCACTAGTGTTAACAGAGAAATTCCTACAATCTGATGAGAAAGCCAGCCCTGTGAGGGATGAATGAGGAAGGAGGCCTTCACTGTGGCCTGAGAGTCACTCAAGGGCACACTTATCTGGGACTGATGGCCTTACTGAGGTGTGAGGTGTGGTCAGGAAGACAGGAGCTTCAAGTCTCTCTCACCTGAACCTTTCGAGGAGATGCTGGAGGACGAGAAGGGATCACTGGACTCAAATGGGTCGAGCTGAAGGAGGAGAGAGGAGAAGTTTATTCTGCCATCTAGCCTCTCAACCACACTTTCCCTAACAGTTTTAAATGCCATAAACAATACTGTGCCTCAGGGAGGGTGGGGTGACTGGAAAAACATGGGCAGTGGAGCATAGTCCTCAACAGAGGCCCTGCTGCAGGTAACACTCATGAATTCTATAATCCCCACAAATTACCAATGAACTGAAGGTCTGAGAAGTGACCCACAGCCAGACATAGACAGCACTAACATTTGGCAGATAGGATAAGGGTGGAGCCGAGCCCCTGCCTAGGATTCCCAGGTGAGGGTTTCGGAGCATGGTTCAATAAAGTAAGGAGGGGCTGGCGAGATGGCTCAGCAGGTAAGAGCACTGACTGCTCTTCCGAAGGTCCTGAGTTCAGATCCCAGCAACCACATGGTAGCTCACAACCACCCGTAATGAGGTCTGATGCCCTCTTCTGGTGTGTATGAAGACAGCTACAGTGAATTACGCCAGAGCGAGCAGGGCCAGAGCAAGCGGGGCCAGCAGAAGTCCTGAGTTCATTCCCAGCAGCCACACACATGATAGCTCATGGCCATCTGTACAGCTACAGTGTACTCATACCCATAAAATAAATAAAATAAATCTAAGAAAGAAAGAAAGAAAGGAAGGGAGGAAAAATCTGTCTTCCAAGAGAATCAGAAATGACACATGGCCGGACAATTCTAAGAGCACTTAATTTATCAGGGTTAGAGGCACAACCCTTTAATCATTAGCACTGGGGAAGCAGAGAGGCAGAGAGGCAGGCAGATGTCTGAGTTCGAGTCCAGTCTGGTTTACAGAGGACGTTTCAAGACAGCCAGGCTCCAAGAAAAACCCTGCCTCAAAAAAGCCAAAAACAAACAAACAAATAATAAAAATTATAAGAGTACCCAACTCTTAACCTCACATCCGTCATCCCAGCACACGGCAAGACAGGAGGGCACCTGCAACTCTGAAGCTAGGTGGGACTTCCCACAGAGACTATGCCTCAAAACGAAGAGAGAAATGGAGAAAGATATCCAGATAAGAGGATCAAAACAAAAGTGGCTAGGCTGCCAGGCTGGGACACAGAGATTGTCTGAGTCCCACGCCAGCCAAGGCTACACAAAGTACCTGTCTTAAAAAATAAAGTTCTGAGCTCGAGGTCAGTGGTTATAAGCACTGGCTGGCCTTCCTGTAGGCTCACAATCACATATAACTGGAGGGTCAGGGATCTGATGCCCTCTTCTGGCCTCCATAGGCACCAGGCACTCACATGGTGCACACACAGACATGCAGGCAAACACTTACACAAATAAAATAAAACTTTTTAAAAAAAAATCTTAAAAAAAAAAAAATCCCAACAGAAATGCAATTATCGTTCGAGACCAGCCTGGTCTACAGAGTGAGTTCCAGGACAGCCAGGGCCATACAGACAAACCCTGTCTTGAAAAAAAGGAAAGAAATGCAATTATCATTTGTGCTTTATGCTCTAGCATGCTGGGATTGTGCACATGGTGGACTAACTGGGGATGGGACCCCAGTCTCACCATGAAAATCATTTGTTTCTCGTGTGTGAGGAGAGTGTCTATGCAAAGGCCAGAGGTACCCGGTGCCCTAGTCCATCACTCTATGCCTTGCTCCTTTGAGGCACTGTCTCTCACATGGAGCTGGGCTGAAAGCCAGCAAGCTCCAGTGCCTGCCCC
>JADRCD010200721.1:0-16220 GCA_019843815.1 Montemys delectorum
ATGAACATCTACAGTAATAGCTCTATAAACCCCAGGCATCCTTCTTCCGAAGGCACCTAATCCACCTTCGATCTCCATAATTTTGCTCCTCAGGACACTATGTAAATCAAATCTTTATCTGCAGAGTGCTCACGTGCACAGGTTCGTATGTGTGTAAGCGAAGGTGAACACGTGCCATGAAGCACATGTAGAGGTCCAAGGACGGCCTTAGGTGTCCATCTCTGCTTCTCATTGTCTTTGAGATAGGATCTCTGCTTCCTGCTGCATCTTTCAGGCTGGCTGGCTCAGGAACTTCTAGGACTCTCCTTTTCCCACCTCCTATCACCTTGTTGGATCATAGAGGCTCATACTATGCATACAGCTTTTTTTGTGGGTTCTGGGGATTTGAACTCCGGTCCTGACACTTGCTTGGAAAGCACTTTTACCCACTGAGCCAAGTCTCTAGCCTAATGCCCCCTCCTTTTCCCTCCCTCCTCTGCCTCCCAAATGCTGGGATAAAGGAGTGTTCCATGGAATCCAGGTAGTCCTTATATAGATGCCCCTTTGGTTTAGTCTTTGGCTCATTCTAGAATTACGTTTGTCTCCTTTTGTCCGTGTTCTTGTATCTTACTTATGGAAGAGATGGGTTTTCACTGCCCTTCTTACTCTACTGACAAAACTTAGCAATGATGTTCTGACTTAAAGCATCAAACTTGGGTAAGCTCACTGTTACAACGCTGTTATTCTGCTTCAGTATTACCTTTCAGACTTGTTTAAGTTTCCTATTTATGTCCTTGAGCTTCTTTTCTTTTTTCTTTGTTCTATACACCTGTTTAAATATCAAGGCTCCCCCTGTTCTGAGGAAGATGGAGCCCTTAGGAGATACAAGATATATTCTTGTTGTATCCAGTTGGTTGAATCAGGAGATTTGCAACAAGATGTCGCATCAGAGATCATAGGATTACTAATGCTGGAGGTAAGATGGGAAATGTCAAGTGCCAAACCTAATCTAGTTCTTACACACGAATAAGAGCTTGGCTTACAGTATGCGCCAGTACGGTATAAACCACTTAGATCGTGCTTGTCTTGTGGTACCATAGATGTAAATCTCCTGGTAGGTCTTGAAAGAATTAAGGGATTGGTGGAGGAGTCTAACCTTTGAAGTCCTTTACAGTTACAAATGTGGAACAGAGCAACACGTTTCCATGAGTCCCTTACAGTGCCTGTTGTGGGAGGACATGTCATTTAGTATTTCAGCAGTAGAGTTATTTCATATAAAGTTTTCTTTCTTTTTAAAGATTTATTTATTTCATTTATGTGAGTACACTGTAGCTGTCTCCAGACATACCAGAAGAGGCCATCGGATCCCATTACAGATGGTTGTGAGCCACCATGTGGTTGCTGGGAATTGAACTCAGGACCTCTGGAAGAGCAAGCAGCCAGTACTCTTAACTGCTGAGCCAACTTTCCAGCCCTCACATAAAGTTTTCAAAAGTTGGATTCCTGCTTAATATTTTCTTCTTGAACTTTTAGGTTCACCATTTTCCAGGCCCGGTACTTGTTGACTTGGCCAATGACTTTGTGGGTGCTGTCAGAGAGGACCGCCTAGTGAATGGGAAATCTTTGGAGTTACTACCCATCATCCTTACTGCCTTGGCTACCAAGAAGGAAGTCCTGGCTTGTGGGAAAGGTGATTTTCTTCAGGTTCTACTGGCTCTTTTTGTTTTTTGTTTTCACATTATGAATCAATTTTTCCACCCATTTTTGTGTTTTAGGTGATTTGAATGGGGAGGAATGCAAGCGGCAGTTGATTGACACCCTGTGTTCTGTCAGGTGAGTCTCATAAAAGCGTAGGAGTGTCTCAGGACTACGATGGCCACAAGCCTAACAGTGATTGCTTCCAGGAGTTGATATTTGTAAAGTGGGTGGTGGTGGTGGTGTAGTTGCTGTTGGGGAATTTTCTTTTGTTTGGTTTTTTTCTTGTTAGTTATACAAATTAATAAGATTTTTTTAAACTAGTTTTTAAACACTAGGATACAAAGTAATGAGTTTCATTATGGCATTTTCATGTGTGTGCCATTATACATTAGTTAACTGTACATTAATTCCCTCTTCCATTGTACTCTCCATTTCCCCTGCCTCCCCTTTCTCCCATCAGATAGTCCCTCCCTTCTGTCTGTCTGTCTGCCTGTCTGTCTGTCTGTCTGTCTCTGTCTCTCTCTCTCTCTCTCTCACACACACACACATTCAACTAGGTAATTTTGTTTGTTGTTTTGAGACTGGGTTTCACTGTGTAGCTTAGGCTGTCCTTGAACTTATGATCTTCATGCCTGTGCCACCATTGCTAGTCATGCTTGTAAAATTCTTTGTCCATGTTGTTGGTTATTGTTATTTATATCTCACCATAAGAGCCAGTCATGCTGCCACATGCTTTAGTCTCAGCACTTGGGAGGTGGAGGCAGGAGGATCAGGAGTTCAGTCATCTCAGTTGTGTAGTGAATCAAAGAGCAACTTGAGCTACAGTTGACCGTTTCAGAAATGGAGTAAGCAGTTGTTTGTCTTCCATCATTTGGCTGAAAGTTGATGGCTTCCACTGTTAGTGCTGCGGCTTGCATGCTTTTCTGAGTGCGTGTGCGTGTGTGCGTGTGCGCGCGCGCGTTCATGTCCACATGCTCCCATTACTGACAAACCCTAGGCATGCTTTCCCAGACACTCAGAACTTTCTCACTGCCTACAGTTCCCCAACACTAACCACTGTGTCTCTGCCTGCTGCATGCTGTGCTTATCTCAGAAGGCATGGAGTTTTCTCTTCCTCCTCTCTGTCTCCATTCCTCCAGGCCAGTTTCCTTGGTTTTTTCTTACATGCTAATCAAATTGTCCTTGAGTTTAAAAAGACTAATAATAATAATAATAATAATAATAATACTCACAATATACTATTATAACTTATAAGTTTTGGGGAAAGAGATGATTTAGTATATTCAAAGTGCATGTTTATTGTTTATTTGACTCTTTGTTTTACCACAGCTGCATAGTACTCGGAATATGATTTGGAGAGTCCTGATATCCTTAACTCAGAAGAGTTGTCTAGTTCCTTTGTATTTTATTTCTTTATTTTTAAACACTTTAATTCAATGAGGCAGTGGTGGTGCACGCCTTTAATCCCAGCACTTGGGAGGCAGAGGCAGGTGGATTTCTGAGTTCGAGGCCAGCCTGGTCTACAGAGTGAGTTCCAGGACAGCCAGGGCTACACAGAGAAACCCTGTCTGGAAAAAAACAAAACAAAACAAAACAACCACTGTAATTCTTTTATTTTTGAAACAAGGTCTCCTTTTGTAGCTCAGGCTAGCTTCAGATCTGTGCACTCTTCCAGTCTGAGCCTCCTAGTGCTGGGATTACAGGTGTGCACTGTCAGGCCTAGTGCTGGGATTACAGGTACACACTGTCAGGCCTAGATAACTTTTTATTTTTTCAAAGACAGACTTTCCATAAAGACCTCAAACTCATGACCCTCCTGCCTTAGCCTCTAGCATGCTGGTGTGATAGGTCTGCGTTAACAGTCTTGGTTCAAATGTTTTCTGTATTAAAAAAAAATTGCAGTGATATGTTTATTTACCTAAGTGACTTTTTTGTTTGTTTGTTTGTTTGTTTTATTTTGTTTTTCAAGACAAGGTTTCTCTGTGTAGCCCTGGCTGTCCTGGAACTCACTCTGTAGACCAGGCTGGCCTCGAACTCAGAAATCCGCCTGCCTCTGTCTCCCAAGTGCTGGGATTAAAGGCGTGCGCCAACACCGCCCGGCCTAAGTGATGTTTTGTGAACAGTGTCTTGAGTAATAAGTTGGGTGATTTGTGAGTGTGTGTGTTTTTAAAGTTATTACTTATATACTCTATAAAATGTATGTAAAGTATATGTGTAAAATGTATATAAAGTTGTGTGTGTAAATGTGTATTAAGTGTGTTTGCTTCCCATGATTTTACTGGTATTAGGTATTATCAGAGTGGTTTGTTTGTTTTTTGGCATAAACCTCATCATCCTTTTTGATTTTTCTAGTCTGGTGAATTAAAGGCTAATTATTCATCCGTATTTCTTAAAAAGGCAGGGTGTCATTTAGCCTCAAACCTGCTGTATAGGGAAGGAGACTTTGAACTTGAGCTTTATGGTTCATACAGCCTCTGAAGTGACAAGGTCCCAGGGCCACTGTGCCCAGCTCTTCTTTTAAATTGCTTTGTCTTGCTTCCCAGTATTGAAAATCAAACTTAAAACGCACCCCCCTTCATTAGTTTTATAAAATTATGTATAAAGGAGTTAAAATGAACTAAACACATTGTATTTTTCCAGATGGGCTCAACGATACACGATCCAGCTCACTTCTATGTTCAAGTAAGCTTTGTTTATGTGTCTTTGCATCAAGCTTTGTCAACAGACCTACTAGGAATGGAAATACAGCAAGCTCGCGCTCCACTTTTTCTGAGTAGTAGCAGTGGTACCTCTGTTTTCTGATTTAGAATTCCCTCTTCCCTTTCTCTTTTTTCTTTTTTTTTTTCTTTTCTTTTCTTTTTTTTTTTTTTTTGTGTGTGTGTTTTTGTTTTTTTGTGGTTTTTTGTTTTTGTTTTTTTGTTTTTTTTCAAGACTAGGTTTCTCTGTATAGCCCTGGCTGTCCTGGAACTCACTCTGTAGACTAGGCTGGCCTCGAACTATGACTGCCTCTGCCTCCCAAGTGCTGGGATTAAAGGCATGCACCACCACTGCCTGGACCCTCCCTCTCTTTTGGCTTAATTTTTAAAAAAAAATTATTTATTTATTTTATATTTATAAGTACACTGTAGCTGTCCTCAGACACACCAGAAGAGGGCATCAGATCTCATGACGGATGGTTGTGAGCCACCATGTGGTTGCTGGGAATTGAATTCAGGACCTCTGGAAGAGCAGTCAGTACTCTTAACCACTGAGCCATCTCTCCAGCCCCTTAATTTATTAAATGTATAAGTTATAATGTATAAGTTTATTAAACATAGAAGATCATCTCTTTGAAATGACCTCATGTAGTTAAATGTATTGGTTCCTTTAAAAGATTATTCATAAGAGAAAAATCTGAAGACTACTGTAAGGACTACTATAGTCTAATATATACTTTATTCTTTACCTCCAAATTGTATTTAAAGATTTGTTTTATTTATGTTTACACATGTATGTGAATGTCTGCAGAGACCAAAAGTCGGGTGTGGGCTCCCCTGGAGCTAGAGTTTTCTGTGGATTTGGGCTGCTCATTGTGGGTGCTGAGATGCAAACTTTAGTCCCCTGGGAGAGCAACAAGTGTTCATAACCACTGGGCAATCTTTTCTTTCATTCATTCATTCATTCATTCACTCATTCATTCATTTTGTGTGGAGAATGTGTGTGTGTGCATATGTATGTGTCTTTGCTACTTTGCTACATATGTTTGAGAGTTGAGTGTTGGTGTATGTGGGGGCCAGAGGTGGGTGTCTTCCTTGACCATCCACTGCCTTAGGTATTGAGACATAGTCTCTACTTGAATCCATAGCTTGCTGATTCTGCTAGCAGCCAGCTTGTCCAGAGATCCTGTTTTGGCTGGAATTATGGGTCCTGTGGATCCAAGCCCTGGTCCTCATTCTTTCATAATAAATGTTTTACCCTAGTAAAACCCTAGTAAATGTATCTCCCTAGTCCCTAAATTTTATTTCTTTTTTTTTTAACTTTTATTGCATTATGATGAGAAAAGTTACATGATTTCAATTTGTCTGAATTTGTTAACATTTAAAAACATTTTAAGTAAATAGAATTAAATCACATTCTTGTTTCCCTTTTGTACCCCAGCTCCTCCCAGAGAGCCCCTCTTCAATACCTACAATATCTTTTTTTGTCATGTTCCTTAAAATTTATAAAATGTTATAATAAAAAGAGTATTATAAAAGTTGTTTGATATAAAACAATCAATTTAACAGTGTTATGTAGATGCTTGTCTACAGCAATACTGCAAATACATATGCTTTTCTCACTATAAATTTCAAATAACTCCAAACATATTAACTGTATATTTCAAAATAATACATCACTACTAGTATTTTCTTAAATGAACATAAATATGTAAAGTCTTTTTGTTTGTTTGTTTTGAATTTA
The DNA here is from genome assembly GCA_019843815.1 of Montemys delectorum. Taxonomy (NCBI): domain Eukaryota; kingdom Metazoa; phylum Chordata; class Mammalia; order Rodentia; family Muridae; genus Montemys; species Montemys delectorum. The sequence goes on from JADRCD010200721.1 coordinate 6,118, forward strand.
GTAGAGTTTAAAATCTTGGCTCTTTCTGTGGTACAAGCCCAAAATAAGAACAATTTTTAGACATTGGATTTCATTGTAATAAGGCTGTACTTCAATGACCCTCAAATCACCGAAGGATTTTACCTCTATCGTAGCTAAGCTGAGAGTTGACAGTTCTGCTGCGCCAAGGAATGAATTGTAGGCACGATTTTTAGATACAGACTTCCTGCTGTGGACAAAAAGCTATTTGACTTGAGTATGTGACTTTATTCTCAGCCCACAGAGAACAGGTTACATTCATTTAAGAAATGGTGTGTGTATTAATCTGGTCTATCCATAAAGTCATTCACCAACTGTTTCAATGAACAATGGTTCTGCTTGGAGGGTGGCACAGACATTAGGTGAGGATAATTAAAAAATGTTGGGCTGGAGAGATGGCTCAGCGGTTAAGAACACTGGCTGCTCTTCTAGAGGTCCTGAGTCAATTCCCAGCATCCACATGGTGGCTCACAACCATCTGTAATGAGATCAGATGCCCTCTTCTGGTGTGTCTGAAGATAGTGACAGTGTACTCATACATAAAATAAATAAATCTTTAAAAAAAAATTTTGATAGACTTTTGAGTACTATAAAGCTGTGAGTTTAGTTTGTAAAAACAAAGCACGTATGCTCTGGGTGGGCTTTAAAATCTTTGCTCCACAGGGATATCCATCTAACACCAGAAGAGATGAATCTTGTGGTGGCCAAAGTGTTGACGATGTTTTCAAAGTTGAATCTTCAAGAAATTCCACCTTTGGTCTATCAGCTTCTGGTTCTCTCTTCCAAGGTACAAATAAAAACAGTTGTTTCTCTTTAGTTCTTGGGGCTTAAGCAACTATATCAGTTTAGCCTTCTCAGACTGTTGGTTTCCATAATAAGACATACATGTTTGTCATCTGTGATGATTTGGTCACACTTTTCAGCCAAGGAGAAAGTATTGTTATATGTGAAAGTAAAAGAAATGAAAACCTCAGGGTGTGCATTAAGGCCACAGAAAGTCTGACACTATGGTACCTGTTGTGTGACACAATTCCTGGAGACATTTGAGCAAGCATCCACTCAAACCTGCTAGGCAGCCAACAGCAGATCGAAGTCAGGGAATCTCCAGGGGCCGCGGTGGTGAACCAATAAAGGTTTATCAGGGTTGCTCTTGGGAGTGTAGGGGAGAGTTACTTGCAGGAACAGAAATGACTCAAAGATGACATTATCAAAAGCCCACCCCCTCAGGGGTGGCAGTTGACAAAAACTGGAACCCTGGGGTGTCCTGCACACTTAGAGAGGCACTGAAGTAGGGTGGAGGGTGCCTCTTCCAGGCAGCTCAGCTGATCCGAGAGACTTCTCAGTACCTCAGCTGGTCCTTGTTGCTTCCAGTCGGCTTGGCTGGTCTGATGGTGGCTCTCTTGCTGCTTATCTGTGCCAGAGGTGGATGGGGCCTAATGCATCTCTTCAGGTTCAGGGGCTTCCTGAAGCCTTTGCCCATCATTACTACCTAAGCTTAAGGAGAGTCCCTGCAGGTGGAATGTGTCATCTGGGGGGAAATCACAGCACAACAGTGTTTCAAGTTACGGTTGGGTACCAGGGGCATATACTCTACTGCCAAGCTGTTTCCCTGGCAGTGTGAAGTATTTCTGCTGCAGCTTCAACATGTTCTGTGTGTTATTACTGTCAGGCTAGGTTGCAACTTACTTCTGTAAATTTGTACTAGATAATCCTTGGTTATTTTATCTTCAATTAGGTGACCATTCTTTTATTAATAATAATTATTTTATTCATAGGGAAGCAGAAGGAGTGTTCTGGATGGAATAATAGCCTTCTTCAGGGAGCTGGACAGGCAGCACAGTGAGGAACAAAGCAGCGATGAGTGAGTACCACAGTTAGTAGTGCAATGCATCTTCACAGATTCACCTTCCCCGTGTGCTCGCTCCCTTGTTAGTGTGGCTTTGCCCTCGCCCCTTCCTGCCCCTCAGGACAGAACTGTTGTCCTCCCCTAGCTACTCTGTCAGGAAAGTAAGAGCACCGCCCCTTATAGTCCTACATCCCTCAAGGAAAGCACCAACAACTGCCTTATAAGATGCAGGTTTAACATCTATTTATTAGAGGAGAACTAAGAAACACTTAAGTGCCTGTGACTTAGCGTCTCTTGGTTCTCTTACTTCTTAGTTCATCTGACCAGTCAGAAGAGACTCCTGCTGCTATACAGCTTAGGTTTTGGTAAAAAGAGAACCTTAGGGTTCACAGTGTGGGAAGTTAAGTCAAAGGGATGGCATGTCAGCCACAGCACAACTACTTTAGATAGTTTAGTTTCTCTGGGAAAGTTCTGTTTTAACCAGGGCCTGACTGATAAGAACCAGCATATGTCAATGAGCAGAGCATTCTGAGCTGGGGAATAGATTAAAGGCAGAACACAGCCTTTTTCTTTTTGAACACAGGTGTTTTCTTTTTGAATACAAGTGCACAGAGTGCTTATTCTGTGCCAGGTGTGTATACTTAAACCTTGCATGCTTTGTAGATGTGGAAACCAAGAAACAAGGTAAGGTATATTGTATAGCCAGAAAATAACAACCAGGATTTGATCCAAGCAGCCTGGCTGAAGAGCTGGTGCTGTTGAGCCCAGTTGAGTCCGCTGCCTCCAGTCTGCAATGGCCTCTGTCACGTAGCTCGCACGGCTGATGAGAAGGTGGTTCTTTCTCTCTGTTGACTGAGGCAACGCTGACAGCAGGCTTCGGAGGGTAGAGGGTGAGGAGCTCGGTCCTGACCACATCAGATTTGCAGTGCATATCAGCAGCTTCTGTGGAGCACTGGGCAGGTAGGGGTTGTATAGAGCAAAGTCTGAACTAAAAATATAAATCGATACCTATTTAAAAGTTATCGAAAACTAAGCACACATACACGTGTAAATGAGAGGGCACTAAAGCCAACGGGCAGGATGGAATTATCTAGGGAAGACAGGAAGAGGAAGAAGTGGGACGGCTCTGAGATGGAGCGATGTGGGAGGGTGGCAGTGTCCTAGAGGACGAGAAAGGTTCGCAAGGAAACCGGGTGTTAGGCAGGGGCCTTTAATCGATGCAATTAGGGGAGCTGAGACAGATAGGTCAGGAGTTCTTCAAATTCAAGGCCGGTTGGGACTTTATTGGTTTTGGCCACGTGGAGATCTTCTGTAACCCTTATGACAATATTGAGCAGTGGTGGTGTACAACTTTAATCCCAGCACTTGGGAGGCAGAGTCAGGGGCATCTCTGAGTTTGGTCTACAGAGTGAATTCTAGGACAGCAAAGGCTACACAGAGAAACTCTGCCCCCCCAAACAAAACAAAACAAAATAAAGAACAAAGAACAGCGAGTCAGTGGATGGCTAAGGGTAAGGGGAGGACAGTGCCTGATGGAATTGGGCTGAGCTTGGGAAGAAAGTAGGAGGTAAAGCATGGGGACACTGACTGGAGACAAGTCTGTGTCAGTTTTGTCCTGCAAAGCAGGATTGGCTTACCTCTTCTGCTTCCGGAGATCCTGGAGCTTCAGCCAGCCACGTGTTCGCCCCAGCACTTTTTCATTGCTAGACCTTCTGTTGAATCTTGTAGGTTGTCAGAGCTTGTTACTGCCCCAGCAGACGAACTTCATCACGTGGAAGGCACCATTATTCTGCACATCGTGTTTGCCATCAAACTGGACTGTGAATTAGGCAGAGAACTTCTGAAACACTTGAAGGTAGCTTTAAGATGCTTTTAGGGGAAAGCTTTTATTTATTTATTTATTTTTACCCCCTTTGCTTGCTTTCTGGACCCTTTTCCTCCTCCTGTCCAGCTTTGATATGAGAATTTTTTACCTACTCTTACTGCATCTTGTTATGCCATGTTTAGTTGATATCCCTGGAAGCCTGTTCTTTTCTGAAGGGAAACTGGAGCAGTGGATATGGGGGAAGGGAAGGGCGAGGCGCTAGGAGGAGGGGAAGGAAGGGGAACTGGTCAGGATGGACTGTATGAGAGAAGAATAAATTAAACAAAAAATTTCTATACAATATCTTTCAAGTAACTTCGAGAACAGAAAATCTTTTAAGTTAAAGTTTATTTTTACAGTGACATAGTTAATAAAAGTATGTTATATATGTATTACAAAGCATATATGAGATAGTTCTTTATGAGATAGGATGTTTGTACTGTTGATGTCAGTTAATGACCAGAAGCACGAATACAGTATATCCACGAGTCTAGAAGATCTTTTTGTCTTTAAAAGTAGAGTGTATATGCTATTCTTGAGCCAACAAGCTCCATTTAAAAGCCTTCCTTATGTTGGTCAGAGCCTAAGCTGCTGATTCTGGTGCCTTGGGTCCCCCTGTCTGCCATATCTCTCTTGGCTGCTTGTGCTCCGTGTGCCAGGCATCAGAAGGCCATTTGCTGGGCTTTTGGTTTCCTCTCTCCATTTGCCCACTCTAGGTAGATGCTGAGAATCATGGCTTTCCTGCCCTGGTACTTCTGTTTTTAAGTTTTAATAAAATTGCCTTTGAACTTCAAAAATAAATAAATAAATTAATTCCTTAGGGGCCAGTCATATGGCTCAGGGGCAAAAGCAGTGACCACAGAGGCTGACTACCTGAGTCCAGTTCCTGGGACCAGGATGGTAGAAGGAGAAACTGCTGTGGCCTGCAGGCGTTGGCTGTGGCATGCCTGCTGTGTGTGTGCACACATAAGCACACAATTTTTAGAAACCTTCTGTAGTGCAAAACAACAAAAGAACTTATTTCTCTCTTCATCTCTTTTATTTTTAAATGTATGTGAGCACACTGTCGCTATCTTCAGACACACCAGAAGAGGGCATCAGATCCCATTACACATGGTTGTGAGCCACCATGTCCTTGCTGGGAATTGAACTCAGGACCAATGGAAGAGCAAGCAGCCTGTGCTCTTAACTACTGAGCCATCTCTCCAGCCCCCAACCCTATGGTTCACTTTTTAATGTGTTCATAGTAATCATTTTGTTGCTATTTTCAAAGAATTAGTTTATACCTTTTTTTTTTTTTTTTTTTAAAAGATGCTGCTGTTATGTAGCCCAGGTGGGTCTTGAACTCACTATGTAGCCAATGCTGTCCTTAAACTCCTAATCCTCCTGGCTCAAACTTCCAGTATTAGGATTACAGAAATGTATACCACACCTCCTGGCTGTGTGATGCATTTGTATTTAAGTTTGTGACTGAGTATCAAACCTTATTTTCCAAAGTAACTGATAGTTTACATTCCCATCCTTTCCCAACCTGATTGACATTTGCCACCACCGTCTGTCTGTCTGTCTCACTGCTGCTCTCGCTCTGATAGGTGTGCAGTAGCATCTCTTCCCTTCGAGCCTTCACTTTGCTTTTGGTGAATTGGTAACGAGTGGTTTTTCCTGTACTGTTTAGTTCTCATTTTTTTGATGAAATGTCTTCAAGTCTTTTGCCTTTTCTTAAGTCAACTTTATTATATAAGTTGAGCTTTGGGTCTTATATCTAAGAACTCTACTCCTAGTCATACAGATTTTCTCTGTGCTCTAAATGCTTTATAGTTTTACCTCTTCCATGGACGTTTTAGACCCATGGAGGAACTTGTTTTTAAGCAGACTGCTGTAGCATAGCTACTGTTCTTTTTATCGTAGGCTGGACAGCAGGGGGATCCCAGTAAATGCTTATGTCCCTTCAGCATCGCTCTTCTCCTCTCTCTCACGAGAATACAGAGATTTGAGGAACAGGTAAGCTGTTTGTAAGGGTACGGTGATGCTTTCATAGCCGGCAGGGAAGCATACAAGAACCTGTTTTTGTTAACTGCCAGAAAACTTGCGATTCCTGGCACATGCCTCCATTTCCTGTTGAGAAAGCCAGATCAAGGTAGTGTAGACTGAGAACTGTATTACCTGCTCAGGTGGCAGGAGAGCCAGTATAGTTGGCTGTTCAGCAGCCCTGTCATGATCGCATTCTAAGAACTGTCCCCAACAACCAGTGATGAGAGCATGAAGTTCTTGCCCTCTTTTCTTCATGGGTTCCAGGATCGTGAGTGATGTTTTTGTCTTCATCTTGCTGTTCTGTTTTGTCGTTCAGAACAGTGACACATACCCTTTGCTAGCAGGCAGTGAAGCACTGAGTTACACACCTGCCTTTGCGGACTTATACAAATTGAGATAAGGGCATTGGTGAGATGGCTCAGCAGCTGAAAATACTTGATACCGACCCTGACAACATTAGTTCAGTCCCTAAGAACCATGTGGTGGATGGAGAGCGCCAACTCCTGGAACCGTTCTCTGACCTCAACATGTGACCGTGGCATGGCACTCCCCACCTCCCAAACACACATGATCAACAAATGTTCAAAAGCAGTTTAAGGTCTGAGATGAGATCTAAATTGCCTAAATTGTCCATAAACTTGTAATTCTCCTGCCTCAGCCTTCTGAGTATCTGAAGTCATAAGCATGTGCCACCAGACCGGCAAGGAAGAGTTTATGTCGAGTTTAGCCCTTTTCTTGTGAAGAAAGGCCTGTCTTCAGCTTTTCTGAGTTCCCACTGAAGCTCAGATCAGAAACTATAATTTTGGCTCATTTTCTTATTTCTTCAATTATATTAGGTGTTTGATCTTTTAAAGACTTCCATTGTAAAAAGCTTTAAGGATCTTCAGCTCCTGAAAGGCTCAAAGTTTCTTCAGACTCTCGTCCCTCAGAGAACTTGTGTTTCAGCCATGATCTTAGAAGTGGTGAAGAACAGGTGAGCTGATGTGTTTGAGGGTCTGGGTTAGAGAAAGTGGGGTCTTAGAGGAAGCCATGCTTAGACCGCTCAGAGAACACTGACGGCTGTAGCTAATGCCTGTAAGATTGAAGCTTCAGCCGTTCATGTCGGTGGAAGAAAATGTTCCTATATTGAAGGAAAAAACCCTAACTTTCCATCTCTGGGCCTGATTTCCTAGACACGCTGTATAACAGAAGTATAAAACATTGTCTTTATTTTTTTCCTTTATACTGCAATAAGTCTTTATTGTCTTGTTATGTGAGTACAAATACTGTCAGCAGAATCAGGGTGATGACCACACCTTTAACACCAGCGCTCCAGAGGCAGAGGCAGGCCTGAGTTCGAGGCCAGCCTGGTCTACAGAGTGAGTTCCAGGACAGCCAGGACTACACAGAAAAACCCTATCTAAAAAAACAAAAGCAACAAAACAAAAATCAGCAAAAATACAAAACTGTATTTACTTTGACCATTGAAGTCTGTGACTGGGAAGTTGGGAGTGAATTATTTATTGATTTAACAATTTTAGGCAAATTATTTAAAACTAGAAGAGAAACATCAGTGGCCATTGTGGGCTTTTGTTTTGTTTTGTTTTTTAATTTTAGGATAAATATTAGTTGTTGTAACAATCTTTATTATGACATACTTTTTTTGTCTATGAACCCATAGATTAAATATAAAGTTTTTTATTTTAAGCCCTAATTTAAAGTCCATCTTTTCCATGTGCTAGAATTTTTATTCAGAGTCCAATGTGACCTCAGCACATGAGGCCAATTAGAGAGCCTGAGTCCTTGTTTCTGCGCATTCTACCCACTAAACAGCTCTGAAATGTCTCTTCTCTTCTGAATCTGGATGTACTTTGTTGGCTTGGAGTGTTTAAGACAGAGGCTCATTATGTAGCCCTGGCTGGCCTTGAACTTCTGATAATCCTGTGCCTGCTTTTTGAGTTAATGGTGTCTTTCCGGTATTCTCCCAACTGAATCTCTCCAAGTTAGATCAAAAATGCAGGTGGTACATAACCAGAAAATGGGAGCTCTGCCCATCTTCCGGAAACCTCTACCAGCCATGGGATCGAGAAACATCTTCAGCTATAGTCTAGCAGAATAGGCTGTTGCTACCAGATGGAGCCAGACTTTAGCAGGGAAAGATGTGGATGACATCATTAGAATCTCCCTAAATTATTTGCTGGTTAGTTATACATGGTTTCTCCACTCAGTTAATTAACCTCAAGATAACATATATATTACATGATTTTTGGGGGGGGTACCTCAACTTGTTGTATTTTGGTAATGTTTTATTTTATTTAGACATCTATCTGCCTATTAGTGTGGAGAGAGGCACTGGGTAAGGGCATTTCTGCTCTAACCTAATATATTTCTTAAAAACCCTTTGTTCTAGAAAGCAGTGCACCCAGAGCAGTAGGCCCTGTGGGGACAATGTGATGGTTTATGTTCTTCATATGAAACTGTAATACATCCTGGAGCTTACCTGAGCAGCAAGCTTACATATCTTCAAAAGGGCATTTCTAAACTGCTGAATTATGAGGAAGGGGCAAAATGTATAAACACTGTCAAGAGCCATGAGCCATGTAATTAATGCTTCAGGCATACCGCCTTATGCTTGTGACCTAAGCCAGCGGGAAGCAAATGAGTAGCAGGCTCAAATATTGTGTCTTTTCTCAGTTTGCCATGTTTAGAGGTTTGGCAGGCTGTGTTTCCCTCTGGCATTTTGAAATGTTAATGTACTAGAAAAAAAAATCTATAAGCCAGTAAAATTTTCAATTTATAACTTGCCTGCTTACCAATTGTAGGTGCTCTTGAGAGCTCTAACCCATGGAGGACTGAAACCCATCCTCCATAAGAAACTCAGGGAGCACCTGGTTCCCTTCCCTCCTCTCCTCCCTTCCCTCTTCTTTTTCTTTGTTTCCTTGTGTGGAGAGCTGGAGATTCAACCCAAGGCTCTGTGCATGCTCAGGGAGTGCTTGGCCACCCAGCCCTGCAGCCCTCCAGCCCCACCTCCTGTCGCCACAGTTAACAGACTTACTTGGATTTCATGATAAGTTTACTGTATCTTTCCTTACCTCTGTTGAAGCACATAACTTTCTCCTGGAAAAATGATGTCATAAATATGTAATTCTTTTATTTGTTTGTTTATTGATTGATTGATTGATTGGTGTTTTCAAGACAGGATTTCTCTGTGTAACCCTGGCTATCTTGGAACTCACTCTGTAGACCAGGCTGGCCTCGAACTCAGAAATCTGCCTGCCTCTGCCTCCCAAGTGCTGGGATTAAAGGTGTGCGCCACCACTGCCCAGCAAATATGTAATTCTTGCAGTTTTTCTTGATACAGTTTGTGGATGATAAACTTTGAGGTTTTTGATATCTGAAAGTTTTATTTTGCTATACTAGTTAAAGAAGTGCTAAGTTTATGGTCATTTTCATTGTCTCTTTCACCTAGAATTGCTGGTGGAAATGATTTTTGTGTTACTGTAGATAACCTGTTAACTTTTTTTCCTTCATAGAATCTTTTACAGCTGACTGATCTTTGCTTCTCTGAAATTTAACAGTTGATGTTCATTTAACTTCCTTTTTCACACTACCTGATTCTTAGGATTGTACCCTTTCTTTGTAGTGAATATCTTTCCTACGCACTGTGCTATTCTTGTTTTTGTGTGTGTGACTGGGGCGATGGCTCGGTTGATAAAGTGTTTGCCATGAAAGTCTGAGACCTGAGTTTGGGTCTGGATGGCCCAGTGTGTGCCTGTAAGCCCAGGGCTGGGGAGGTGGAGGTGGAGCTTCCTGGTGCCCGCAGCCATCCAGCGTAGCTGAATCGAAGAGCTCCAGGTTGAGTGAGAGACCGTCTCAAAGAGTAAGGTGCTACAAAAAAGTTTTAAGCTAATAAAACTAATGAGTGGAGGAGTAGGAGGTGAATATGATCAAAATATATTCTATAAAATTCTCAAAGAGCTAATAAACAAAAATCCACTCTGTCAACCCACACAATCTGTTAACTGCGGAAAAATAATAGGTTTTTTGATTGACCAGAAAATGAGACTCTTACTTCTCACACAGTTTATAGATGGTGTATGTACGTGTGTATGTCATTTATGTACACACGTCATTTATATATATAAGCTACACTACATACACACACACCTTATACTTACATTGTGTGTGTGTGTGTGTGTGTGCGCGCACGTGTGTGTGTGCGTGCGTATGTGTGTATGCGTGTGTGTGTGTGTGTGTGTGTATGTGTGTGTGTGTGCGCACGCGCGCGTGTGTGTATGTGTGTGTGTGTGTGTATGTGTGTGTGTATGTGTGTGTGTGCGCGTGTGTGTGTATCTGTGTGTGTGT
>JADRCD010200722.1:0-22231 GCA_019843815.1 Montemys delectorum
TTCTCCCTCACATCATTCAGAATCTGCTTCCATCATTTCAGGAGTGGTCTTTCATACTATTCATTTCCCTCAGGTGCACAGTTGCCAGGTTAAACCTAAGAAGCTCTCCTGCTGAGCTTTCATTATTTAATTTAGGTTTACCTTGTAGTGTTCAGATGTGAATTGAACTCTTTTTTTTTTCTTTAAAAAAATTATTTATTTATTATATGCAAGTACACTGTAGCTGTCTTTAGACACTCCTGAACAGGGTGTCAGATCTCCTTATGGATGGTTGTGAACCACCATGTGGTTGCCGGGATTTGAACTCAGGACCCCTGGGGAACAGTCAGTGCTCTTAACTGCTGAGCTATCTCTCCAGCCCGAATTGAACTCTTTTTACATTTGCAATTTATTATTTTTCCTGTAGGGCCACATCAGCCAGACATCTTGGCCTTGATTATATTAATACTAATAATTTTGTATTTATTTGCTGATGCCTGCTCATTTTCATAAAGTAGTAAGGACAAAATAATGAAATATTCAAATTGTCTCACCAACACAGCTAGGAAACAGAAGTCAGATCACTGTCACCTTAGAACATTGTGCTGAAGAATCATTGCCTCCTGAGGGCTCAGGAGGATGGCTCCTCATCTCAGGAATTAAGGCAGCAGGAATAGGCTGTTTTCAAAGGAAACTAACCCAAGTCTCATGTGAACCACAACAAATTCAGTATTACATTTCTCATTTCCTTTCAATCCCATAAACTTGATTATTATTTTTATGATATCATACATACATGAACAGATAAACTCAGTAACTCCTTTCTTTATAATTAGCCAGCCTTATTGATTCAGGTACTCTTTACACTACGTGCAGAAAGGCTAACAATGTGCTCACATAGTCAACTAACAATATGCTTGCTCTCACTTGAGATTTTGATCTTAGCCATTCTGATTGGTGTAAGGTGGAATCTCAGGATCTTTTTGATTTGCATTTCCCTGATGACTTAGAATGTAGAACATATTTTTTAAGTGCTTCTTAGCCATTGTAGATTCTTCTTTTGAGAATCTCCTATTTAACTCTGTAGTAGATTTTGTTTTAATTGGGTCATTTGGTTGTGTTGTTTTGTTTTGTTTCGGGTAAATTCTTGAGTTCTTTATATATTTTGAATATCAGCCTTCTATTGGATATAGTGTTAGTGAAAATCTTTCCTCAGTTTCTAGGTTGCCTTTCTGTCCTGTTGACTGTGTTCTTTGCATTAAAGAAACTTTTCAGTTTCAAGAGGTCCCACTTACCAGTTGTTGATCTTAGAGCCTGTGACACTAGTGTTCTGTTCAGGAAATTTTCCCATGTGCCAATGCCTTTGAGGTATGGAGAAATGGGAACACTCCTTCATTGCTGGTGTGATTGCAAAGTAGTACAACCACTCTGGAAACCAATCTGGTGATTCCTCAGATAACTGTAAAAAGTTCTACCTGAATTTCTATGTATACTGCTCCTAGGCCTATACCTAAAGGGTACTCTGCCATACTACAAGGACACATGCTTCATATTGTCATAGCAGTCATAATAGCCAGAAACATTCCATTTTCCTATGAGTTTACTAATAAACTATTTGTTAACTATGAACTAAAATTTTCTTTTTTGAAATGAAGTGATGATAATGGTTTTCTCTTTGTGAAATTACTTCCTGTTATGGATGTATATTTCTCTTTTACTTATGTAAAAGAATAAGAATATTGTACAACTTGTAGTATTAATATATTTGACATCGTCTTGCCTATGCCTAATTATTTTGCTTTTCTCCTGTTTTTACATTTACTTGAGAAATGATGATCCCTACTTCATAATAAGAGTATTGAAGACTCAGAATAGAGAAAACAAAATTATTTATTTTACAAAATTGCAAAGTTGAGTGTTACCCTAAAGAAAGGGCAAACTTGCTTATGTGCTGATTTAGACAATGGACTTTATACTCCTAATAACATCCTCTTCCTCTATATTCATCATTGGCTGAGTTCTTCAGAGGGACACTATCTTTCCTCTTCATCTAGCATGGTCTCCATTTCAAACTCCCCCATCCTCCTGGATGTAAACATTCCCTACTATTTTGTACCATGTGGATTTAGTAATATAGAAGACTGTAAATTTTCAACCCCAAGAAAAACTAAGCAGTCACATAATAAACAGGGCCATCCAAGAAAGACCGGGACCTAGTACCTCCTGTTTTTCATTCATTAATGAACTTTACATATAGCTCATCCTGGAAATAGGCCATGACAACTACTTCTTATGTGAATATTCTTCTTTAGTCTTGTAATTCATTTTCATGTCCATAAAATTCATTAACCCACCTGAAGAGATAAAACACATAAACATGTGCATTTTAAAATATAATTCTGAAATATTTCTAGGCAAATTTATGGAAATAGAATGAATTATATTGAAAGATGATAACCTAGCCCCAGAAAGACAAATGTCACATGATTTCTCATCAATGGCTTCAAACTCCAAATCATCTGTGAGTATATAACCTAGAAGAACCACCAAAGCCAGAAATATAAAATTGGATTATGGGGCAAAATAATAGACAGGGAAAACTAAAAAGGTAGAAGAGATTTGAATGAGAAAATGAAAAAAACTGAGTGGTATTAATTGGGAAGGGAAAGAACAACATAGGAGAAGGAGGGCAAACTAACAATAACAAAGGATGAAAGTCATAAGAAATCATATTACTATTAACTCACCTGAAATTATGTAAAAACATGGAAGTCTATGTATATGTGTATACATATATAGTACATTTGAATTTCTTCTACCTGGGTTCACAATTTTCCTCACCAAGAGTCATAGGGTATCCTAGAACTTTAGGCAGCTAAGGAATGGTAATTAAAGAAATAGTCTTCCCCAGAAAAGTGTCCCCTAGTTCTTTTTCCAATACAAAAAGTTGGCCCTGAGACCAGATACATAAAAGAAACACTATTTAAATTGAGAAGATTGTTTTTATGTACTTAAGAGTACACACATAGAGAGAGACAAAGAGAGACAGAAAAACAGAGAGACAGAGACAGAGAGAAACAGAGAGGAGAATACGTATTTTTTAAAAAGTGTTCAGAGGCCATAGGTTTGATAGAGATTAAGGGAAGGTAAAAGAGAAGAAGGAAAGAAAAAAGGGGGGAAATTATATATATTTTTTAATTTTAAAAATAACTCTGTCTTATTCATTTCTTTGAAAAGTAATATGGTTGCCAAAATTTTCTGTACTATAATGGGATCATATTAAATGCAAGTAAACACTTCATTTTCAAGTGTCAGCTGTTTTCTCCCCTTATTGTTTCAAAACTTTTTCTGCTCCATCTATTTATATCTAGAGCATAGGTTTTTCCAAGTGATTTTTAATCCCTAATCACAAGTTCAGTTTTTCATGGAACTCCTTCCTAATTACCTGTCTATTCAAAGAATCCTTTCTATTGACCTAACTTGTTTGGTTTTTTTATGAGTTTTGAGCCTTGAGGTAGAATTTTATACTCTTGCTTCAAAACTTTTCTTTTTGGCTTTGAGTGTCCTCTATGTTTCTGGTGAAGCTTTAGATTAGAGGAATGCATTTGAGCTATTTCCCCCAAATATTCCCCATCCTTAAACCTCTTCACCCATGTCATCAGTTGTTGCCTACTCTGATGGCATCAGTAAAGTTATTGTGTTTGGCTTATCCCTCTATTTCTTTCATTCACTTTAGAGCTTGAGCGCATCCTTCCCTATAAAGGAGTTAAGTAGAAAATTGCCCAGAAGTCTGTACTGGATTTACCCTAAGGAAGTGTGAAGTATGTTTAAGCGCACTAGTTCTGAAGTCCATAAGCTTACTTTGAGGTTACAAATGTAGAATGTATAAATACGTACTGTGTAAAGTACATACTCAAAAAAGTACTTGAGTAAAGGTTAATGAATGTATGACATGATTAAGAACTTCTCTGGGGGCAGGAGCTAATTCTAGATGGTCATTTTTGACCTGGAAAATGAACCTTTCTCTTTCTCGTCCTTTCCTCATCCATGAGAAGGAATGAGCCGTATGCACTGTAGGATGTAAAGAAGATTATTCACTTTTCAATAGTTCACTGGCACACAGTAAAGACAAACGAAGTAGTTGCTGATTTGTCATGAAACTCACATCTTTCCCTTTACAAATGAGAAGGTGAGGACTCAGTGACTGAACTGAACTAAACTTGACCTCAGACTCTGAGATTATAATTTTCTTTTAAAAATTGATTCAGTCTTTGAAGTGGAAGTTTCTAGCTATGTCAGGTGATACAGACTCATGTGGTGAGGCTGCCTCACATGGTATTTTCCTGAAAGTGATGGTGATGTTTGGAGGAAGTATAAATAGGACTCAAAGGACAGTGACAGTGTGCTTCCATAGCTAACTTTGCAAAGCTTCCTTGGTCTCCCTTTTTTGTCTTTACTGATCTCCACTTCATTGAGAGAAGAACAACAAGGAACTTCTCTTGGTATGCCCTGCTAGTTCTGGTCTCTCCCAGTGACTCTGGCCAATTTGGCAGAGGCCTGGTGGTTTCTGCTGCATCCTGCCCCTGCTGCTGGTTCACGTTTGCTATCCTGACACTCCTGAACTGGACTGCTGGTATCCCGACAGAGACTGGAATTGTCCTAATGAAGTACTTCTAAACAGGTTCTCATCCCCTTGTCCTAGTTACCATCTTTTCTCCCTTACCTTTGGACAGTGGGCTAGAAGAGAGGTCGAAGCACTTGAGAATCTTTATTAAGGATAGATTTTTTTAAAAAAAATCTAAGCCTACAAGTCTTTTCTCATGTTTCTCATGTATGCCTGTGTACTTGTCTCTGTGTCCATTAATATACATGCACACAGTACATGTCTAAAGTGCATAAGTGAGCCCTGTTACAAGAGGAGGGGATATTTTTACATCAGCTTGTCTTATGTAATAACTTCTTTAAGAGACATATACAATTATTCATCAAAGTAAAAGTCAAATTTGACATTTTTCTTTTTACCTTATATATAATTCTGACATTTAGGATATCTTTTCTCTGCTATATAGGGAATGAGTGCCTTTTAAGAGTGGCCCATCTCTGTTAGGTGGGGCTTTGAGTCAACTCTTCTGACATCACGAGGGTCATGTCAGAGCTCCTGTGAGAGCACATAACTCAGAGAGTTTAGAGTGTTCTTACAGAAGCCTGGCTCCTCACACATGTATATTACACAGGAAAGGATACTCGCTCACTCAAGGTTGCTCTGCTGCTTCTGATAAGGGATACATCTGCGATTTCAAGGAGACAGCATTTCTTTTGAACATCTTGAAGCAGGGATGTCTGGTATGTACAATTGTGTTGCACAGTGAGCTTAGCACTGTTTGAGAATTCAAATGTAGATTTTCACAAGCTCCTGAATAGAGCATATTAGAATGTCTTTAAGAGAGGAGACATCGATGCAAGATTTTTCAATGCCATTTTTAAGATTTTCAGTTCAGTAATTATGCTTTGCACCATCAGAAGCAGCATCTCCCAGGACTGTAGGACTTAAGAACTTCAGATCCTGTCCTCATTTGCTAGTCAAAATTTACATTTTCACAAAATCCCTACACCATTTATATAAACTTTATTCTTTGTGAGTCTCCAACGTTTACTTGGTTTTAACCAATTGATATGACTATGTGAGTCACCTGTAGAGCCAACTCCAACCTCAGAGATTTTGATTTAGATGTCTGAGCAGAGACTCAGGAGGAAATGGATTGCTTCCTGGCTTGCTAGCTATTGCTAGGTTGATTCTTATATTTTGCTATGTTGAGGACCCACAGACACATGCTATACGACCAGCAGATGATACCAGAACTGCTGGTCGTGTTCATCTCACACCAAATTTCATCCTTGCCTTTGTCTTCATATTTTGCAATAAGTTGAACTAAAGAGCTGGGGATCCAAAGTCCTTCTGAGCCCCACAGTGCCAGAATGATTTTTAGCTAAATATAGAAGTAAAGGTTGTCGTGTCTCATGACTACATGGCTCCTGTGAGGATCGATATCTAGTGGCCTTCAAAGGGTATGAAATGAGGACCGTCCTTTTCTTAGAAGTCTCTATTTTGGAGGTGTTTCTTTTTTAACTGCCTCATTTCGAGTTCCTAGTGGGAGTGCTTACTGCAAGAGCAGCACAACTTTGGGATTTATCAGTCAGAGACTAACAACAGACAGTCAAAAATTCCTTTGTGTCAAATTGAGTACTTCAAAAACAAATCTTCAAATCACTACCCTGAAGTCCTTGCTGCAGTGAATTTCTATACTAATTATTGTTTGCACATTTTGTTGGTGACTAATAATAGGCCGACTAACCAAATTTATTTTGAACTCACCTAAGTTTCTTTATTATTTCGTTTTGTATGTATTTATATTGTGCTTTCTAGAAAGTTTTATACATTCAAGATGAGAACATGCAATTCACTTTTGTACATTCTTTTCTGCACAGTAGCCTCCTCAAACATACTCGAAAGTAAAGTTTCTCATGCTTGGGCTTTTCAACTTCATTTTTTCCCCTTTCATGAAGACTTTTTCTTTTTCATTTAAAGAATAGTGTTTTTAAGGATAATTATGGTGTATATTAAATGCTCCAAATATAATAGACATGTTCTGACTCTTTTTAAAAGCTCTCAAAGGTAGATTTTGGAGAAAAATATATATTACCATTTTAATAGAAAATAGTCTACCTCCTGGGTACTGAACTGTTAATGAGTAGCACTGTATATTCCCAGTCTGAAAAGGAAACACAGCAGTCCACTTTCTGGACAACTTGGAGTTACATTCTCCATAAGATAAAGGCAAACTGTATCATTTGATAAGAAGCATTTTTAGCCCAGAGATGGCTCAGCATTTTAGCACACTAACTGCTCTTACAAGACAGTTGCCAGTACCTGTCAGGCATCCCAGGATGGCCTGTAATTCTAGCTCCATGAAATTCAATACCTTCTTCTGACCTCCATGAGTACCTGCATATTCATTTCCACACATGTACACCTTCTTCCCCAACACATAATTAAAAAATAAATACATCTCTATAACCCCTTCCATTCCTAGTCATCACTTTTCAGGAAAGGGAACACAAACTATGTTAAATCATATATGGGAAAGACCATACAAATTTATTCTTTCATCTTCTAACATAGAAGTTCTTAGATCTACAAATTACATATTAACTATAATTTGGATAGTTAGGTTGTTCAAGAATATATTTAGATTGTAATAAAGTCAAATAATATTCTCTTTCCTTTTTTATTTTTACTGAACTCATATTTATGTCTTTGAATATATTTAGTATTCAAAAATAAGTCCTGGAAAGTGCCAGTTTTTCCTTATATTCTGGTAGTGTGTGTGTGTGTGTGTGTGTGTGTGTGTGTGTGTGTGTGTGTCTGTGCATGCACCTGCAGGAGTCAGAGACTATCTTTCTGAGGGTGGTTATCCCAACACCCCAACAGCGTGTGTGTTGTTTTATGATCGCAGGTTATTGGGTCTGGTAGCTACTGTCTTACCCACAGAGCTGTCTCACCAGTCCTATCCTTGGATAATTAAAGTAGAGATGTCCTAGAAAAGGAAAAAAAGATCAACATGGAAGAAGACGAGAAAGGGGAAACAGTGTCAGTAAGAAAGTTAAAATGAGTAGTAAGGAAGAGTAGCAAGATTGCCTTGTCTGAAACCTGACTGGGCAAGTGCCATAGAGAACTCAAGGCAGAGGACAATTGAACTTGTACATCAGATTTTGATGCCGGTTGTGTGGGAAGACAAGCATCAGGTCATTCACTAGCCACCAGCAGAGGGAAGAAAAGCAAATTGGGAAAAAGTGATTTCTGCTGATAACAGTATTCCAAGAAACAGGATAGAGATGGCATTGGCTTGGAGTGTGGTTGTTTGGTTGTTGTTGTTTTATTTATAAAAAATTACTGATTTAGGAAAGGCATGAACAATGTTATGGAAAGTAAAACAGTTTAAAGGGGGGGGGCTTGAAGATGAATAATTAGTTGTGAATCAAGATGGGTGTTACCATATGAGAATTTAAACAGATCCTGAAATATTAACACCTCTAGTTCTCTGTGAGAAGGTGTAATTTTGTGACACTTGCATGAGCCAATAAGACTAAAAGGGGGAAGAATGGGTATTTGGGTATTGCCAGTGGGTAACATCAGATTATTTCCTCTGAAGTAGTTAACAAAGGTGTTTGCTGATGGCCAATAGTCAAAAAATCCTGTTTCAGGTTAGTTTGGTTACTTTGTTGAGCGGATAGCAAACAGTATAGAAGACACACTGAGTTTGGGAGATGGTATATTCTTAAGGAATAGTTTAAACCATTTTAGTGCCACCAGGGATGTCAGCAGAGAAATATACACAAATTGGTGCATAGATTGATTTGTTTGTTCTTATTCACCAAGCAAGGTCAAAGGACAGAAGGAAAAAGGGCTGTGTTTGCTGGTAAGAGTGTCACCGTATTAACAATAGTTTAGATAGAAAACAAAATGAAATTAGGAAGCTTTCAGCCTATGAACAAATGCATGCTTTCTAAAAGCAAAGGTATTTATTAGAAATTAATAACATGAGAGTTGAAAAGTTATGAGGAATACTTTAGAGAGATAAACTGCAGTTTGATGAAGGAGACAGAAGGAAATCAGGAAATGAAGAATGTCCAAGTTCAGAACAGTGTAGGTCTGTGGGTACAACTTCAAGTTGACAGTTATGGGTAGAGAACAGCATGTGTGAGATGAGCATGGAGTGTATTTCATATATATGCACTTAATCTAATCTCAGGGCTTTGAGTAAATTGGGGCTATTGCCTCCTATTTTTTTTTTCTGGAGGCAACACACCCACCACACGGAGCTGGACCATTGAGTAACAGAACATGTCGTTTACACATTAACTTAGATGAGCACCACATATGTGGCTTTGGAGCTGAATTTGCTGGTATTAATTCAGTTCTTTAAGGATAAACAGTGTTCTCCTGAAGCTTAAGATGGTGAATACCCTCTTCATCCCCACCTCCTCCAGGACACTTTCATTGATGTTCCTTGTTTCTTCAAGCCCTTTCATTTCCTTCATGGTTTTTCTTTCGATATTTTTTGTGCTTTTTTTCTCCTTGTAATTCTTACTAATTTCTCTCTATATTATTATAATTTTAAATGAATGAACTTTTCTTGGGGTTGTTGCTTCCCTTTGTTCTCCATAGCCTTGATAGTATTTTGTAAAATATATATATATATATATATATATATATATATTTTTATATATAATGAACATACCATGAACATTCAATGAATTTAGGTGGTCATTTTCTACTTCTATACTGACAAAATATTTGACCATTATATAGCATCATCTAGATGTTTCTAGGTTGGAGAGGTGCATGAGAAGAATTCACAAAAATACTCTGGTACCTGAAGAAAGTATCCCTGTAGATTTTTGAAACACTCAATGACACACAAAAGCATTAAGCACAGTCTAAGTGAGGTAGATATCAAGAAGCAATAATGATGTGTGCTCATATTCTGTCATAGTTTGGGTTACTATTGTTATGATATACATCATAACTAAAGCAACTTGGGAAGGCAAGTGTTTATTTAGCTTATGCATCTACATCACGGTTCATCATCAAAGTGAGTCAAGACAGGAACTCAAACAGGCAGGAACCTCAAGGTAGGAGCTGATGAAGATACCACCATGGAGGGGTGCTGCTTACTTGCTTGCTCATCATGGCTTGTTCAGCCCGCTTTCTTATAGAACCGAGGACTGCCAGCCCAGGGATAGGCTGGACCCTTCCCTACCAATCACCAAATTAAAAAAAAAAAATGCGTTACAGTTTAAGTACACCCCAATCTTATAGATATTTTTTTAAATTGAGGTTCCCTCCTCTCATATGACTTCACCTTCTTTCAACCTGACATAAAACTATCCAACAGAGAATCTTCTCCTACCTTCCCACTTACAATGGGGATTTTTTTCTATCTGGTTTCATAAATTCCTATTTCTGTAAAGAGTTAAGAAGCCTGTGGATGCCCGGCGATGGTGGTGGTGGTGGCGCACGCCTTTAACCTCAGCACTTGGGAGGCAGAGGCAGGCGGATTTCTGAGTTCGAGGCCAGCCTGGTCTACAGAGTGAGTTCCAGGACAGCCAGAGCTATACAGAGAAACTCTGTCTGGAAAAAAGCCAAAAAAAAAAAAAAAAAAAAAAAGAAGCCTGTGGATATTTGATGATAAGTGTTCGAGATAGACACGAAGCTCCTCCGGAGTTTCTGTCTTCATTGTGTCACTGTAGATTGTATTTCCCAAGTTCTCAAAATATGCCTACTGTAATTTTCACTTATTGTCTCCACATACCTCATCCCTACTTACTGCTTGCTCACTGCTCTTGTGCCTGCCCCTGGGCCTTAATAATGCCCAATAAGAGCTCCTCCCTGGGGCGGAGGGTGTGGTACAGTTATAAAATGCTTGTATGAGAATCTGAGTTAGGATCTCCAAAATTTATTACAAATGTAGAAGTGCTCGTTGAATCTTAGGCTTGATGGCTATCGAGCCATCCTACTTTAAATTGTGAACTCCATGTTCAGGGAGTAAGACATAGTTTTATAAAGCTGAACATCTGATGTAAACGTGTGTATACATAAAAAAAGTAAAATAGAATGTCAGGTATGTCTTTTTGCTCATTTCAGACAAAGATTCTTTTAATCAAGTTTTTTTAATTGAAAAGAAATCCTGTAACTGCCTCTTAGTTGGAGCTCTGTTAAGTTCCATGGCCTCTCTAAACTATGGGTGGACACTGTCTTACAAAGTAGATGGCTCCTCTGACACGGGGAACAGGGTTAAATCAGTTATTAGCTTGAAGATCCTCAAGGGCCTCTGGGTAGTATTTAATCCCTCCAAGAACTTGACAGGACCTTCACCTATTGGAAAGGCTTATATTAACAAGTCAGTCAAAAGTTTCCGCTGTATCAAAGTAGTGACTCTTTGGTCATATTTTAAAACTCTTACTGAATTTTCAAGATGGTTATATGCAAATTAATAATAGATTTCATACTTGAAAGCTTATGCACATAAAAATTACACTTTAAAATAATCAGGAATCTCTATACATAGGTTTTGATTAAATCTACATGTACAGTTAATTTATAATAGCTATTTGAAATTTATATACTATTTAATACCATGACTCTTCCTAACTCCTTTGACATAGTTTGAGATAACCAAATAGCCAGTGGACCAAAATTATAATTTGATAGGTCATCCTGAAAATGGCTATTGAATCAACACTCTTATGTATCAAACAATGGCTTTGGTCAGTGTTTGTTGGGTGAGACATGCAGAGACTAGGTTCTACCTACAAATGGCATAATTATTAAGGAAATAGGAAAGTGAGTACAATGTACTGAAGATTTTATTTTGTTCTTATTTTCATTTGTACATGTTTACATTTGTTTGAACTTTAATTTTTCTTGAATGGATTCTATATCCATGAGTAATGTTTTATGCCAACATAGTTTCCTTCCACATTAATTCCCAAAGTTTGTGAGTCTGAGTTATGTCAAGATACAGCTACCTCACTCAGGTTGAAGATTTGGGACTCTATCACCTTTTTTTTTAATTGCACAAAAATGTTCATTTATTTCTTTTTACTAGATATTTTCTTTATTTACATTTCAAATGTTCTCCCCTTTCCCTCCGTCCTCCTCCTGCTCAACAATTCCCTGCCCCCGCTTCCTGGCCCTGACATTCCTCTTCACTGGGACATAGAGCTCCAACATATGATAAGGACACATGCTCCACTATGTTCATAGCAGCCTCATTTATAATAACCAGAAGCTGGAAAGAACCCAGATGTCCCTCAGCGGAGGAACAGACTCTATCATCTAGATGTTGCAGGGAAGTTCTGTTCTCTGCCATTTTATCTCTTCTCTCTTTCCATGCATTTTATTTCATTTTATTTTATTATCCTTAAAAAACTATTAATAATTTTAGGATATGCTCCAAAATGATATTAGATGTGGAAGAACCTATAAGTTTTATGGTTAGGATTCTGTTGCATGTTTTCTAATAATGGAAAAATGCCAGAGACAAATATAACATAGGAATATTGATCCCCTTGAAATGGGGGAGTCTTTCCAGCCCTCTCATATGTACCCACATTGTACCATATGTACTTACCTTCTGCAAGGCTTGCAGCAGACTCTGGTAATACATGGTCTGACTCCTGAAGTTTGTTATTGTTTCTTGTTTCCTTTGGCTTTGATTTCATTTTGTGTCTCTAAGGCTGAGTCTCCCACTGTAGCCCAAGCTCGCTTCCACATTTGCCATCCTCCAGCCTTAACAACTATCAGAATATTAGGATAAAGAGGTCTTAGTAGAGGAGGGGCAGATACTTTATCTAAAAGGTGCTTTTTCTGGATTTCTTTCCTTACTGTCACAGGAAGACACCACTAAGGTGATTACTATCTGTGAATCTTTTTTTTTTTCCCTTGGATTTTAATTCTTTTTTGGCTCCTGCAAACAGACCATATGAAAGGTTTATTCTTTGAGAGGTGGCATGTTTGCATAGCATAAGAGTTAATAATCACAGTAAATATTTAAAATTAGAAATGGACTAGTTTCTTGTCATACAGACAACATATGAAATTTTCAAAATGAAAGTAACTGGTTATTAGTTATGACCTGGTTCTTACACTGACTCTGCAGGCTTACGCAGCAACTTAGCATTGTCTTTCAACTCTCTGATCAGTGATACTTTCAATGATCTGCTGTACCATGGCCCATCTGCCTACTCTAATCATTTTATCTCAACATTAAAATACTGAGTGACACAGATGTGCATTGGAGAAAAATTTACCAATATTTTATAACACAAACTAGTAGGAATGTTTTAGGACTTTTGTGTTAATATACATTCTCATCTTCATTTATATTTTTTCCAGAACTAATGATGGTTTATTTTCCAAGAACTTGTGCTATGGATTTTTAATTCTAGCATGAAATAGATAAAGGTATTGCATTTTATACTCTACACAGAAACAAGAATTCAATGTATGAATAGTCTGCTCATTTACTAGAATAATATATACTAAATAGCTTCAATGTGTTCATAGACAGAGAACACCGAAAGCAATAATTGGAAAGATATATCACTAGTCCAAACGCTCTTGCAGTCCTGGGCTGGAGTTGGTGATTTTTCTCAACTCTCTGCTTAGTCACATTGGAGTATGATAGAATTACTGACTGATATGTTTTAAGGAGTCTAAACTATAAATAGGCAGAATAGAGAGATGGATGTATAGCCTAATTAAACAGAAGAAAGCCAAAGAAAGCATTTGTTGCAGCTCCTGGGTGTGTCTCACATTCATCTAAAACAGCTTGTGCATGAATAACCTGCCTGGGAGAGATTCATATTTGTACCCCAATGTAGAATATATATGTTGTAATTATGAACAGTTTGAATCACCATAATCAACATTGTTTTGTTTTGAACTAAGTCTATGTATTTGTTCCAGTGAATTTTCAAACTCATCAAAACCATGAACAGGATCAAGATATTAATTGCAATACATAGCACATGTTGTTATAGAGAAGACTCCAAATTTCAGTTCCAAAACCCAACTCTATCTTAGTCTTGAAACAACAGTAACAACAACAAAACCAAACAATACAGCTGTTTTGGTTGATAGAAGACAGCTTTAGACATCATTTAACACTTCATAGGACTGGTCTAAAGATTCTGTTTCATTCAATTTGTGGCTAACAGGCTCCTATGGGGCTGAGAAACATGTCCTAACTCCCAAGTAGTCTCTGAAATTCTGTATGTGCAACAGAAAAGCATATATTATACAGAAAAGCGTATATTTTGGCTCAAGGTAAACTGGAGAAGCATTGACAAATAACAAAGTTTCATCTGTGGAAGAAGATCTTGCTGGGGTAGTTACCACTATAGGCATGAACCATGCAGTGTATGGAGGCTCTTATGATACAGAAAGTTCGTAGATGTATACTAATACAAATGTGTTGTCATTATCGTAGGTCAGTTTTATTTGCCACAGAGTATTCTTGGTGCATTCAGCATTCCTGGTCGTTTTCAGTATGAGTTTGAGGAAGTTTCATTGCTATGGTGTTTCCTGCTTATCCCTGGCAAGTGGAAGCTGGTTTATCCTGATAATTCTGATATTCCTTATATACACACACCCTAAATTATCTGCCTTTCACTTACCTAAAACCTATACCTGCTTGTGAAAAATGCCACACAAAATATGGGACAACAAGGTAAATAACCACGGTGCAACCCAGAGGAAAGAACATAGACAATTTTAGAATCCATACTTTTTAAGAGGTATGCACCTCTTTTGCCCACCATAGATTGGAGACAATAGTCATTGTAAAGATTTGTTATCAATAAGCATTTACAACATTTCTGCATCACAACAGCCTCCATATATTGGATGGTTCATGTATATGGTGGTAACAATCCCAACAAGATCTACAAGATAGGGAGTTACTTTTATGGCCATGAAGAGGCAATTGACTTCATGGTTAAGCAATATTATTGCTATACAGCTAGCCATAGCAACTTGGCACGTTCAGATTCATAACCTTCAGTTATTTTGGGGCAGAAACAGGTGCTTTTCTCCAAAATGAAGTAAGAGCTTGTGTTCCTAAAAGTCTAGATATGAATCTGTAAATTAGGACTGTAACTGAAACTCCAGGTAATTCCAAATTGTACCCCTTTGCACTATCTTGCTGATGCTGTACCAATTTAACATGAATTTTTCCTAAGCTTTATATTTAAATGAAATAATTGTTTTCTTTGAAACCACTGCTCACTCTGAGGTTTGAGTGTGGGATAACAAAATACCAATGTGAATTACTGAACCAAGTATTATGTATTTTTCATATGCTCAGCTCTGGACTACTTGTTCAAAACTCGGTCTGTCAATCCTCACAATTCTTGACTAAATAATGTTACTGTAATTTTAGAGTTGCAGAAACTTGTCCTCAAGTTGACTTAGTTACATGTCAGTTGGGCTCCTAAGTTGAGGGCTATGAGCCAAACTCATGTTTCACCTAAAAGTTTTAAATAACCCCCCTTCTTTAAGTGTTTATTAAATACTTTGTTCTTTCACAGACAATAGCTAATTTTGCTATCACTTTAGTTTAAAGTAAGACGAAATGATACAAAGAAAAAAGTTGGGTTTTAAAAAATTGTTATTAGCATTGTGGTGTAACACCAATACAGCACATATGTGGATATGCAAGCCACTTCTGTTTGTCTACACAGCCTAAATTTTTCCCAAGTCATCTCTCAAAACTATAAGTACCGTGTCCACACATTAATCTCTTTACTTATTCATGTATTCATTAATGCAAACTGTTACCTTCGCTCTTTTCTATACACCGTCTTACATGCACAGTAGTGAGCTAACTAGTCCTTCTCTCTCCGAGCTTTTGATTTAATGAGGGAGGCAGATATTAATCAACTCACATAAATATATAATTGGAAATTGTAATCAAAGACTGATTCTGTTTGAAGTGGATGGGTCATGGAAACTTCTTGTGGAGGCACAGCATTTAAGCTGAGATCTGAAGGGCAAGCCATTTAAATAGGACCATAGGACAGTTGTGTTCTGTATTCCCAAAAGCCTTTTCTAATCACGTCTGAAAAAGTATTGGTGTAGCCTTCTTATCAGCTGATGAGGCTCTCTCTTCATTAATGAAGTTTCTTTGAAAAAATGTTTCTCTCTCTCTTTCTCTCTCTCTCTCTCTCATATATATATATATATATATATATATATATATATATATATGCTCTAGGATGATAAGTATGCATCATGCACCAGCTCTGAATTTTGTTAGTTTAGTTAGGATTTAAGTTAGATTTTTGATTTTGTGCAGAAGTTCATTCATGAACTTTTAATAGCAGTGGTAGGATTAGGATTAGATGTTCTTATCACGTACTACCACCCTAACAAATAGCATTTTCTTTCATACAGTACCACTCCAAGTTTACCTTATAGAATATCGCTACTTGATTTTGGTGGAACGTGTTTTGTCTTCTGGTGCTGACCTCCTTGATTGTGAAAAGTAGTTTGTTTTCATAGTTGTCCTTCGCTGTATTTGAAGAACTCGTTTTCCAGAAGCACCCGTGCGTACAACAATCTTTAGATACACACTTCTGTATAAGATGGAAGAGTGATTACGAGTTACATATGTCTTTACCTGTGCTTCAAAGCATCTCCAAATTATGTGAAATACCTTATATGATGTATCTGCCATGTACATAGTTTTTATACCACATTGGTTAGATAATAATGACAAGAAAATAAAAATAGCTCTGTGGCCTATCAGGGAGAATATACGTATTTTCTAAGCTTTTATAGAACATCAAGCAAGTGTTGTCTATGAACCCTTGAGGATACCAGAATATATGCCATGGAGGAGAGCATGTGACTTCAGTAGATAACATTTGTTTTCCCTAATTAATGAGAGAATGGTTTTCATTACTATAGCTTTACAAAGATTTTTTTTTCTGTTTGCACCTGAGTGCAAAAACATAAATGACACAAAAATCACATCTGAAGGAGCACCTTAAATAAGGCACAGCCAGCCCCTCTATTTGTTGTGCTCCCAGTGATGTGCTCTGGAAGGGGGTTGAAGCAAAGAAATACAATGCATTTGTGTTTGGAAGACCTGGCAAAACAGACTAAGACTCTGTTTGCATATGAACTGCTTTATTCCTCCTCTCCCCTGGAGCCCTGTCTCATTGGATAATGATTAGTCATGTTCTCCTCCTGAACAAAAATATACATATTATTTTTCATAGACCAGACTCAACAAATGTACATAGATTCAAATAAAAGCAAGCTAAAGCAGACAGATGCAACTCATCACAGACATGGGGCCACCACATAAATAACCTCAGCACTCAGAAAATGTGACTTGGTATACCTGAATCATTTTACATGGGAGAGATGCATGTTGAAGAGGAATTCTTATTTTTCTGTTGTGAGTAAATACTCATGTTTGATCTTCTTTCTATGCATTATAGTATATTAAAGTATATAACTTTTGATATTTTTCTCTACTAATTCCTAAGTCATAAGACTGCAAATCTTATGTTTCCATGGTAGTTTCAAGTTCTGTTTTGTTAATGCGGGGATGCAACTTTTGTTTACTTGAAATGTAGAACATTAAAAATACAATGAGAACATTCCCTTGGGCTTTTGTTCTTGCTTTCTTGTTTCCATTTATTCTTGTCTACTGAATAGCGAGTGACTAAAATACAGTCCCTATTTGTTGCAGCATTTCTTGTTGCATCATATGCTGACAAAAAAAAAATCCCACTTTAAATATGCATGGGTTTTAATTGAGTTTGCGTAGGGTGATAGATGCAGCACACTTGCTGCCTTCTATAACTTTTAGAACACTTGGCTTTCATTACACTTCTTTTCCTCATCCTCCACCACCCTGGAAATATATACATACTGATACAGCCCCCTGAGAAATGCATCCATCTCTCAGACCTCCAAACAGACCAGACAGCAGTTAATAATTGAGAAGAGAGACAGTGAGTGGAGGGAATCATTAAAAGACAGTTGAGCAGGACTAGTCACCTCTCTTGGGAATTTGAAACAGATTGTACAATACGAAAATGGACCGGTTACCACTCTAACTCTCTTTTCAAGTCTTGTGCACCTTAAGGATTATCTTGTTTTAAAATCCTTGCTGTAGGGTAAGGCATGGAAGGAGGATACATACATCAGGTTTGGAAGACTCTCTAGAATGAGCACACTCATGAGAGATGAGGACAGAGAACAAGAAGGAGGTGGGAAGCAGCAGGGGAATTCAGATTTTTATCTAAGGGTCAGTAGGGAAACCCTGACTGGAGGAAAATTATAAAGTCTGGATTAGATTTTTTTCTTCCAATATATGTGGTTTTACACTCATAAATATCTTCCATGCCACTCTGGACTCCTTTGAATTAATAGATTAATATATGATTATTTTGAAAAATACCATTTTAAATACACGTTTTCAAAAATGACCTGTGGGCGTGGCAACAGAGCAGGATGCTGTGCACATCAGCAAAATCGAAAATCTCACTCAGTTCGAAAGCCCGGAAGCTGACTGGGAAAACTATATCATTGATTATATTAAAAAATTAAATTTTATAGCTTTTCAGGTTGACCACTGTTACTTGAGCAGGTAAAATATATACTCTTAGATAACATTAATTACTTTTAAATATTGTTTTCAGTACCTTCATCTCTAAATGTAAAGGTTTGTTTCATCCAGGTAAAGTTTCTTTTTAACCATCAACCAGTTTAAAAATTTCCAGAGTATTACCTATAAAAAAAATCACAACTACAACAATGTCTTTGTTGTTTACATGGTCATGAAAATAGCCCCCTATGGTGTGCATGTGTATGTGTTTATGTATGTATGTATGTATGTATGTATGTATGTATGTATGTATGCATGTATGTATGCATGTGTGTGTGTTTGTATATGTCTCTGCCTCTGTTTCTATATCTTTCTCTTTTTCTTCTTATATATTTACCTAAATGTGATTTCAGGAATAGTACAAAACAATCATTATCAAAGTCATATTAGACAATAGAAAAGATCCTGGTTGGCATTGTTCAAGGATTAGAAGAGATGGCCTACTTTCAAGCCGGAAGTACATGGAAGTTTCCCAGAAACATGTATAAACAATGTGCAGAAGCCTTTGCATGTAGCATATGTGGTAGTCATTGTCAGAGAAAAGCCAAAATGTCATTTTTTTTATGCAACATATAAGGACCCTGAAAGTTATTGCTACATGCTAAACAGTTAACGTGGTGAACAAGCAAGAATTCGTTTAACACTTCTGTTTAAATCTGACAGAGCTGAATTCACAGAAGTTGCTATCAGGTGGGATAGACAAGAAATCCATAAGCAAGAAATTTTTAGACCCAGTCTCTGGCAGGAAAATGTAGCTAGACTTTGAAAAGCCAATGAAGGTTTTGGGAGGACTATTCTAACACCTAATTGTTAAAATTTCTTACAAAGGAGCATGCAGGACCCACCAACCCCCATTTTATCTACATCATCCTTAGTAGGTTTGTTTATTGAGGTTCAGTGAAAATTCATTTCCTTTTTAAGGCAGAAATTGGGGAAGATTAGCCATTTTTAAATACACCAGAGCATTTTGTCCTTACTAACAGGATCTACACTTAGAAGAGAAATCCTTTTATCAAAGCTTAACTTACTGAGGATTTGTCAGACTGTTCAAGGGAAAGCAATACTCTACCCCTACCTGCCTCTAGCCTTCTGCATTAAGAAAATAAAATTAGCAAGTCAAGTCTCCCTAGTCATTTGCACCACTTAAGAGGGGACTGTGAAGTATCGTGGAGCCCACAGTTCTGCTTAACAAACTCACTAAAACACCGAGATTCGAAGACCATACCATACAATCAGGATTCTCTTTCCCCTACCTTTACTTTCACTTTAAAAGGCCAATCTGGTAGCATTTATAATTCCTACTACTCCATGTGTAGCTTTCAAGAAGTTACCCAGATCATTAATATGGAAACATTGAAGAAACTGAAAACTTCAGGATTAGATTCAGATATGACAACAATTTGGAATTTTCAGACCAGAATCTTCCTTTTCAAACTGCAATTAATATACTGAAGCCTTTTTTTTTAAATAGACAATTTGTAAGGACAGGGAAAATAAGAACGAGATGCAACTTTGTGTTTGTTTATTTGGGGGTTTTTAACTAATTAATTAATTAATTAATATATTCAGTTTACATCCCAATATCAGCACCCTTTCTCCTCTCAATACCCCTCATGCAGATCCTTATCCCATTCCTGCCTCCCTTTTTCCTCAGAAGAAGGGGAGCACTCCTTGCCCACTGGTACATCAAGCCACTGCAGGACTAGGCACAGAGAGAGGCATCTTTTACTTATAGATTAGTTGTGTCTTAAAAATAAATAAGGCAGCTTGGTGATTTGGAAATAGAAATGTCCAAATAGGAAAAAAACAAAAAACATCAGGCCCTAGTATTCCAGAATTGTGGGATTCCATATCTCCATTTGTGATAGAGGAAGAGGGAAGAGAAAAAAATCAGTAGAACATTGATAGACTTTCCCTCAAGTCAGTGTCAGAAACTTAATCATATAGCCAGGAATTGCAAAGAGTACCACATTACTAAAGATCAATTTACTTTACTATGAACAAAATAAAAGAAGCAAAACTGCCATGCACCCACTAGCCAAAAACATACAGCTAAAAATATCATTTTCTCATCAAAGCATGTTGCATAAAAGAGAGTAGGATGAAGTATTTCCTGGTGTTGGCAAAAGTGTAACACACTAGCAAAGCATTCCACACTCTGTGGCATTGTCTTTGAAGGGAGTAGAGAGGCTGGTGGTCAAGCTTGGTGTAGAACGCTTGGCATCATGTGTGAAGTATGTGTGACTTGTACACTTCAGACATTGAAGAAGGGACAAAGGATTTCCCAGACAAGGGCTTTTTCACATATAATTAAAAACAGAGGATCATGGATATGCTTTACAAAAATATTTATTTGAAATAAGTCAATAATTCCACTCTACATAAGAAGAAATGATACTAGAAAGGAAAAAGTGAAAGTAAAATAATAACTTTAATTATTTTTGCTGATGTACCAGTTGATAATTCACAATAATCTCAAAAAATGTCTGTTGTCTATGTACTATATATAAACTGAATGATATAAGTGGCACAAAAAAAGTGAATTGGAGCCGGGCAGTGGTGGTGCACACCTTTAATCCCAGAACTTGGGAGGCAGAGACAGGCAGATTTCTGAATTCGAGGCCAGCCTGGTCTACAGAGTGAGTTCCAGGACAGCCAGGGCTACACAGAGAAACCCTGTCTCGAAAAGAAAAAAAGAAAGAAAGAAAAGAAAAAAAGAAAAGAGGATTGGAAAGACTTCTGTTATGATACCTGTAAGTGATATTTGAAAGTGATTTGAGATTACAAAATGCATACTGCTAAGATAGGGCGTCCAGTGAGGTAGTAAATCTAAAATAAAAAAAAAAAATGTTTTTAACAAGAGGAAAATAATCCTATTAAGTGCTCAATACCCTTTCTTCAGTGATAAACAGATGGAAAATAAAGACGGGCACACCTGAACTCAGAGGCACTGGCAGTTAATTGATTATAATTTACAGGCATTGACGCTGTAACATTATCCAGCAACATTTTTGAGGGGATAATATGAAGCATTCACCAAGATAGAACATATTATGTGCCATAAAATACATCTTACATAATTAAAAAATAAATTATCAATCATGATTTTGGACTCAGAGTTAAATTGTAAATGAATGGCAGGAAAAACACCTTTTGTATGTACCCCCCTCTCCTCTCATATTCTTCCCATGTATCTCCTATTTCTCTCCAATTCATGGATTCATTTTGTAAGTTATTGTTTTTCTTTAGTTATTATTACATACTGAGATATAAATACAACTTGTTGGGCCCATTCAGTGTTGCTCATATATAAATGTTTTTAAGGCTGACTGGTTGGGTTTAGATAATCTACCAGGTGGTTCATCTCTGGTGAAAACTGATTATTCCCCTCTAAGAACCTATCAGTTGTTAGTAGATCTTCATTTAGGGGTAAGGTCTTGGAAAATTTCTCCCATCCATGACAGCATGTCACCTGGTTTTGTCATTGTTCCGGCCTTGTTTAGGTATTCATGTTGTTGAAATTTCATGGGTGCGGTTTCCTTGTCATATATAGAGGACACAGTATTCACAGGAAATGTCCTTGTCCTCAGGCTCTTACAGTCATTTTACATTCTGTAGCTCACTACATTTTCACAGGGTGAAGGGTACTCTAGACACTTGACAAAGTATAGGAGGCAGTTGTATCGAAAGCATTGTTTTTAGGAAAATGTATAGAACTGAATGTATGCTGTAGTAAAAAAAAAAATTAAAGCGTGTACTCTAGGTCTACATTACACCTTGAGATACTAGAAAAACAGATTTAATTATGAAATGAGTAATGATAGAACAGAAATCAGTGCAACTGAAAATAAAAAAATCAATAAAAAATTATTCTCCCATAATATCTATAAATTGCCAAGTCTCTTACCAAACTAAAGGAAGTAAAAACAAACAGGGAAAGAAAGAAAGGAAGGAAGAAAGAGAGAGAGAGAGAGAGAGAGAGAGAGAGAGAGAGAGAGAGAGAG
>JADRCD010200723.1:0-12355 GCA_019843815.1 Montemys delectorum
TGCCCGTATCCCCAAGAACTGTAAGCCAAAAGAAAGCCTCCCTTCCTGTGATGTTGGCCAGGGCTCTCTAAAGGATCAGAATTGACAGAATGAATATGTATGTGTTAAAAGGGGATTTGCTAATTTAGCTCTCACAATATGGTCCAGGTCGTAGAACAATGGTTGTCTCACAAAGGCGAGGCAGAGAACCTGGGAGCTTGCTCAGCCCACAAAGCTAGCTATCTCAGCAGTTCCAATCTGGTGTTGGTCCTGAAAGATTCCTAGAGAGCTGCTGGTCTTCAGCATACGCCGGAAGCCCAAAGAAATTGGTTACGTAAGAGCAAAGGTAGCCAGCGGTTACAGAGATAAACTTGCAAGCTAGAGTGAGGGCCAACAAGCCCAAAGCAGTTTCCTTCTTCCATGTTCTATTATCTGGGCTGCCACCAGAGGGCGCCACCCACACTTAGAGTTTGTCTCCCTGCTTCAAATAATCTAAGGAAGAAAGTCTCTCACAGGACTGCCCAGTGGTTTGCATTCTAGTTGATTTCAGGTCCAGCCAAGTTGACAACCAAGATTAGCCGTCACACTCCCTTAATTCTGTCCGGTATTTTGTCACAGTGAAGGGACAAGTAACAGACACCAGGAGTATCTTTTGAACTAGTTGTAGGAGCTGGAGAGATGGCTTAGGGGTTAACAGCACATATTGCTCTTGCAGAGAACCTAGGTTTAATTCCTAGCATCCACATGGTAGCTCACAACATCTGCAACATCAGTTCCAGGAGACCAAACGCCCACTTCTGACCTCCGTATGCGCATACGTGCCAGCAAAACACCCATGAACATAAAGTAAATCTTAAAAAATTAAAGCTGAAGCTAGGCAGTAGTGTGAATCTCTGAGTTCAAGGTCAGCCTGGTCTACAGAGCGAGTTCCAAGACAGCCAGGGCTACACCTGTCTCAATAAATAAATAAATAAATAAATAAATAAATAAGCTACAGCTCCCGAGCTTCAGCTTCAACCACACTTGGATTTATGGGACCTAGGAAGCCTCTGAGCTGAGGTCAGGTGTCCAACGCCCCCCCACACCCCCACATACACCCCACATACCTGTCCTTACGGACCACATGATCAAGATGCATGGGCCTCATGCCTAGCAGGGACAGATAAACGGTGTGTGTGCATAGACATCAGAGAACATTGTCTTATAAAAAAAAAAAATACAAGGAATTTTCTAGTTAGAGAATTCAGGAGGGATTCCAACTCCATGTCCTCTCATTGTTTCAAAATCAGAGTCCTATTTTGCATAATGATGTCTAATTGCATTACTGAGCACGTTGAACATGCATAGTGGGCCAGCAGCTCACACACGCAGGCTGGGAATTTTGCACTTATTAGATATGTCCAGTTCTTTTCAGAGTCAATCTTAGTAAACCACCTATTCTCCTGAGGTTTTGACTTTCAGATCTTGACTTCTAAGAAAGGGTTAACAGCCCTTTCAGGGAGGAGAGGGAGACCCCAGTCATACCGTAAGAACACCCCAGTAAAAGGAGGCCTCATCGAAGAGGGGAGGAAAGAGGTTCTTTCTTTGTTTCTCTGTTTCTTTATTGTTTTTTCTTTGTTTTTTTGCTTGCTTGCTTGCTTGCTTGCTTTTTTTTCTTCTAAGCCTACATACAGCTCCCAAGTATTCCTAGGCCGGCTCCGATCCAGTTCCAATCGTGCTTGCTTCTGAGATCAGTTGTGTCAGATGTGTGGCCAGGTCAGAAGTAAAGAGTTTATCAAGCAAGAAGTAGGGAGCCATGCAGATGCTAGTCAGAATCAAGGTCACTAATGACGGGGGGGTGGGGGTGAGGGGACTGTCACACTGGAAAATGGTCAGATCTACAGAAGAGGGAGGGGTAGTTAGGCCTTTAAAGGTGAACTAGCTGCAGTCATTGAACTGGCTGAGTCTTGTCATAACTTGGGTGCATGTGTAAGATTGGACCAAAGTGAGGGGCATTCTAGGCCAGGATGTATTAAGTGAGTCAGAGGCTCGGGAAGTCCCCAAGTAGAAGAGGAAGAACAGAAACCAATGTGTTAGCTCAAATCTTTTCCTCTTTAAAAAGAACCAGCAACTGCTCCTTGTAACACATGAGGAGTGAAGGGTAAGCTGAGGGTAGGAGCCCAGAGGTGAACGGCCTCTCCTCACCAGGAAGCAGGTGCCACACCACAGGTCAGGGTAACGGAATCCTAAGAGTGTGTGAGCCACATCCTCTGGGAGCTTCCACATATCTGCCCCTAGAGGCTGGCAGCCTTCACTCCATCTTGTCATACGCAGGGCAAAAGCGGCACAAAGCGTGAGACACTCTAGGCCAGGGAGACATGGCTAGGATAGACTCGGGAGTGCTCATGGTACTGACACACACAAAAGAGCCTAGAGGCACCTGAAGAGAGAAGCCACCACATGAAGTCACATCCCGAGAGCTTCATTTCAACTAGCAGCCAGCACGGAGACGCAGGGGCATCCTTACAGGCTGCCCATCCACGGACTGGCTGCTCATAAAGAAGAGAGCCCTTGTTAGGAGAGATGCTTCAGCTAGTAAAAGGCTTGGCATGCAAACACCCAGAACCTGCAGGCACGGTGGCACACGCTTGTGATTCTAGCACTAGCAGGAGGAGCTAGCTGGCAAGTCGCACATAGCAAGCTCCAAGCCAGAGAGAGACCCTGACTCAAAAAAACAAGCAAGACCATGCCTGGGGAGCCACAGCTAATGTCTTTGTCCTCCACCCACCACCACCTCTCTCTCTCTCTCTCTCTCTCTCTCTCTCTCTCTCTCTCTCTCTCTCTCTCTCACACACACACACACACACACACACACACACACACACACACACACAGGAGAGTGCACCACTGGCAGGGATCAGGGACGGCTGTGGCTGGACCACCCTGGTGGCATTCAGGTCTCTAAGTCCAGCTGACCCTGGACCTGAGAGTCCAGTCAATTCCCTCAACTCCCACAGTGTGTTCTTCAACAGCTCCAACAAAGCAAATAAGTCCCTTTCCTTCGGCTCAGACTCAATTTCCTGCATCTGTCACTTAGAACCAAAAGAACTCTGACTCAAATCCACTCACCCGAGTGGCACACTCCCCTGGGTGTCTCCAGGCCACACACATCACTGAGCCTTCCCAGAAAGGACACCCAGTGAGGTGCGGACACCAAACGCCTCTTCCTACCTGCCGGGTGCCACTCTACCTGCCGGGTGCCACTCTACCTGCCAGGTGCCACTCTACCTGCCGGGTGCCACTCTACCTGTCGGGTGCCACGGCCTCTAGATGTTTTCCTATCAGCAAACAGAACGAGGGTCGCTGGCATTGACTTTGTCTAGATTACAGGTAGGGAAACTGAGAAACAAGACAAGCGGCGTTCCCGAGTATCGTGAGGAATCGTGAGAGAAGCTGAATAGCCGCCATCTTGCTTCAGAGACTGACCTTTGAACTATGGGGTCATTTGCTCTGGCAGCCAACTTTTGTGGTGAAAAGTCTTTAGGAGAGGAGAAGTACCGGGGATACCAACATTTTATCTCAGAAAAGAGATGACAAGCCTTAGCTTGGAAGGAGCCAACTGGCTTAATTAAACTTAATTCTCCCATCATGCCTGCTGCCCTGCCATGGCATTTAAAAGAGATAACGGCAAGAATAAATCGAGTCTGGGCACAGAGCCTGGGAGCACAGAACTCTCTGCTAAGTCCCTCGCTGGTCTGTGGAGAATACCTTGGCACTGTCGAGGAGAAAGAGGAAGCCACGTGGGTGGGCTTTCGACCTTCACAAAGATGGGACGGTAAAGCGGGAGTTCCACATCGCAGAGAAACCAAGTTGGGGTGGGGGCGGCCTCCGTAACCAACCACTGAGGGATCAGGGGAGGCCTCCACAGCCAGTCACTGAGAAACTGATTGACACAGGCTTCCACAGCCAATAACTGAGGACCTGAGAGAAGTCTCAACACTTAGGTTTCAAGCAACAATAGCTCCTTAATTGGGGCATAACTAAAAAAATACTCAATTATTAGTAAAGGAAGTCACAGCACCATTGGTCCTGTGTCCCCTGACTACGGCATCTTAACAGAGAATGTATGTATCTCTGGTGTGACTTCTTAGAAAATGGCAGCCACTATCCAGAGGGAATGAATTTTCTCTTGCAATCCCCCATGGCGAGCTGGCCTTGGCTGACTCCGTGTAGGCATCTCTGGGTCTGTAGTGGTGGCTGGCTGGCATGGAGTGTGAACTGTTTCCAAGGAGGACTTGGCCAGTCTCTCTGAAGAGAGATCTGATTTTATTTATTGTCTCAGGACTTGGGGAGGAACCCATACATGCCTGGTTTTCATGTGCTGTTCTCTACAGGTGAAAATGGTGGCTTTATGGGGGGAGGGCTCCCCTAGTCTGGACTGGAGCTGCTCCTAAGACAAATGAGCCTAGCTTCCACTCAAAAATCTCTAGAATGGGCCACTATGGGGTACACGGAGGTATCCAGGGGAAAATAGATGGGGAAAAAGACAAAGCAGACCACGTATGTGGTGATGGGTGGGGGAGGAGAGGTAACCATAGAGAACCACTGAAGTGCTCTTAATAGAAACGGCCAAGACGTCATTTACAATGGCAACGGCAACTGCAAGATATCAAATATCCACAAAACTTTGTTGTCTGGACTCTCAAAACACAATGCGGTGGTTACTCTTATCAGCGTGATGGGATTTAGAATCGCTGTGAAAACCTCTGAACATGTGTGTGAGGACATTTCTAGAATGGATCAGCTGAGAATCTTAGAATTACTATCCACTTTAAATATAGCAGCACAGTTCCATGCGCTGAACCAAAGGGAGCTGTCAACTGAACATCAGCGGCTGTCCATCTCTGCTTCCTGACCGCAGGTGCCGGGTGACCAGCCACCTCACACTCCTGTGGCTGCACCTCATCTGGGCTATATTTGGTCCAAACTGTGAGCCAAAATAATCCCTTCCTTTCTTAAGTTGCCTTTGTCAGGCATTTGTCAGAGCAATGAGAAAGGAAACCAACGCACACCTTAAACGAGCTCTATTTCAGTGAGAGGTCTTTGGTGAACGACTGAGGTAAAGGAAAGACGGCTCACATCAAGGTCAACATTAGGGTTCTAAAGAGAATTCTACCAGCCAACGGGGGAGAGCAGAAGCCCACATCTGGTATCAGGCTGGAGGCTCTACCAGAGTCTATCTTGGTTTTCAGGAGCAAGGTGAGCCCAGGTGTT
Source organism: Montemys delectorum (assembly GCA_019843815.1). NCBI lineage: Eukaryota > Metazoa > Chordata > Mammalia > Rodentia > Muridae > Montemys > Montemys delectorum. The sequence goes on from JADRCD010200723.1 coordinate 5,233, forward strand.
GGCTAGGGACCAGGGAGACAAAGCAACTCACAGGAGAGATGGTGCTTCAAACATTCCTGCAAGGGAGGGAGAAGTAAGCTACAGTGAGGGAGCAGACTGTGACATGGCGAGTACACAAGAGGAAGACCCTGTCACCTGGACTCAGCCACCTGAGCATCTGAGTTTGGAGAGATGGCCTCTGGATTGGACGGACTTCCTAAGGGTTTGAGGAAGGGAGAAAGTGACAGAGACATTCAAGCACTGGCATCCTTTGTGAGCCAGCCACATGAACAGTGAACAGTGTCCACCTAATTCTGCTTCCGGAGGCTCTCAGAGCCAGTAGTTCTCCACCCACCAGAAGCTCTCAAAGCCAATGGCTCTCCATCCACTGCAATCTCCTCTATATTTCACTGCCAATTGACTCTGCTCGAACACCACCAGGGACAAGACTCTCATGACCACCCAGGGGAGTTAGGTTCTGCTTAAAAATAATATAAAATGTGTCGCCTTTGACGATATCACTCTTTGCTTGCAGCTGGAGCCCCTGTAGACACTGGGGACGAGGGAGGGAGGGAGAGAATGTGTATCTAGAGTGAGAACCCAAGCAAACGGGCTCTGGCCTTGATGTCTGCTGATGCTCTCTACGCCCTAACACCCAGTGATGTCCTTAATAAAGTATGGCTACTGTCGATTAAGTAATTATCACATGCTAAGTAGCTTATGTATTCTATACCCAGGCTCACAACCCCATGAAATAGACACAGTCATTAGCCCCATTTTACAGGTGAGGGACCAGAGAAGGGCAAGGCTTAGTGACTTGCCCAAAATGTATCCTCTTCACAAGTGGTATTGCTGTTAGACTCCAAAGCCCAAGCTCCCGAACTCCCCCTGCCATCCCCACCCCCTACCCTCCACCCCACTTCACAGGCTCGGATACCACCTGAACCAGTCCTTTCCAGCCTCTTCCTCTTTGCCCTTACAAGAACCTCTGTGTTCACGAAAGGACCAGGACATGACAAAGTTGAGCCTGGGTGTCTCTATGGTGATGCTGGAGATACCGTGTGCTGCTCAGAGGACAGGCACAGCTGTGTACTGAGTGACACAGTGTGGTCAGGCTTTCGGCCTCAACAGGCGCTGCCATTGAGGATGCAGGGTCAGGAGACAGATGCTGTTGCCAGATTGGGTCCCAAGCTGCTGCAAGTGCTTCTCCTTGGAGAAGGGGGGCTCCCGGGACTAAATCCTTGATGTACTCAACTAAAGCGGAAAGGAAGCCAGCATCTGTGTTCTGTACTGAGAGATGAAAAGGTGTTATTCTCTCTCTCTCTCTCTCTCTCTCTCTCTCTCTCTCTCTCTCTCTCTCTCTCACACACACACACACACACACACACACACACATACACACACACACCTCTCATACACACTCACACACCTCTTATACACATGCATACACTTCAAACACACACTCACATACACACATACACCTTCATACACACACAACACCTCTCATACACAAACCACACATATACATACTCACATACACACATATACCTCTCATACACACACATACATCTCATACACATATACACACATACACACATACATACATACACACACACACACACACACCATGCATCCACACCTTCCCCCACCTCCTCTCTAGCTGGCTGGGAAGTTGGGCCAGGCCAGGCTGTATTCCAAAGCAGCCAGACTCAGTGATAACATCAAAGAAATATATTCTTTTTCATATGTTTGTCTACCTGTGTATAAGCCCAAAATAATGATTTATTTTTCTCTGGAATGACTACATCTTTGGTTTTTCCCTTTCATGTGCGCATAAGGTGAAGCCGTGAGCAGTTTGCATGCACTGATCAGACTGAGCCCTGTGACAACCCCAGTCAGCACGCTGTTCATTCAGTAGGACCCCCTCCTCTGCTCTTACATAAGTTTGCTGGAAGCTTCACTGTACTGTGTGATAGCCTACCATGCTTGCTAGTGGGAGAGAGTAACCAAGCTTATTAGTGAGGTTGGTAGGAGGAGGGTGTGGCCGGTTCCTTCTCTCCTCCACACAGATCTTTCTGTGTTTGGCACCTGAACCCTATCGAGATGTGTGTCTCTCCCCGTGAAGAGCAAAGAGCAAAGGGTATGCATCTAGCACAGAGCACCACAGAGGGAAAACATTTGCCAAATGAGCGGCTCTTGTAGATAATGCTCTGACAGGAAGCAGAGGCAGAGAGACCAGAAGTTCAAGACCACCTTTGACTGCGTGGTTTGAAGCCAGCCTGAGCTGCAGGAGACACTGCCTCGGGCAAACAAAATCCCTGATGCTTGCAGCTCTGCCATCAAGAACCAGAAGCATAGATCTCACCCTACCCCCATTACATCAGGGCTAGCCTTCCTTATTAGGACCAGTGGAATGGACAGAAGTGACATGTGACTTCCATTCTGAAACCCTTTCTTCTTCAGAAATCCTGAGCCACATGTGACATGAGATGACAGGTTTAACCTTAGAGTCCCGATTATTGGGATCAGGCTGCTCCCTGATCCAAGCTCCTCTGGACTACAAAAACCAAGGCCTTTCAGGCTGTGCTTTGCCCAAGGAGACTTCATTTTACAACAGCATTTGACTCCATTCTGAGTGTAGACACAGAGGCCGGGTGACCCTGCACCTTTGATGACAGCATATAAAAACACCCCTCCCCTTTGTCCACTAACCACCTGTAGGCACAGACTGATGCACAGTTTATTCCTGAAAGTAAGAAGGGGGCAACCCCCAAATTTATCAAAGAAAGTTGGGTTGATGTAAACACAGGTGTGTATTAACATCGTATTAGGAAAAGCAGACCCAAGACCTAACAACCACACAGACCCCAGAAAGGGGATAGCACACCAACCTGCACCTCAGAGAGAGAAGGGTACTTTTGACAACATCAATGTCCACAGATGGAGAGCCATTCCCATGGGCCCTTTCTAGCCAACGTCAGTCACAAGCATCAAGTGGTCACCTATACGTCCAAGCGCCCTGTGATACAGTTCCTACGACCTCATCTGCAGGCTTGATTCATTGGCTGAAGAAAGTCGACAGAACTCAGAGAAATCTTTTACTCACATTGCTTCATTTACTGTAACCGATGAGCTGCCACATGGGAAGCATGCACAGAGCAGGGCATATGGGAAGGGAGGACAGAACCCTTCTGGGCAGTCCACCCTCATATCCCTCCATGTATTCATCTCTTGAAAAGTCCCCCAAGCCTGTCCCTTTGGATCTTTATAAAACCTTCATTCTATAGGCCCGATTGAATACAGCACCCACCATCAGTGATAGATGTGACTTGGGGCTGGAGCTGAAATTCCCAGCCCTCTCAGGGCACCTTGGTTTTCCTGGTGACCAGCTTTGAGACCCTTGAGCCACCAAGCATCTCATTAGTACACAAAAGACACTAACATTTCAAAGCAACAGTGGTGGGTTGAAAACTGGCTCTGGGGAACAGATAAAAACTGAATTATTCTTCACACTGTGACACAGATAACTGTTTAAGGGAGTGATGATAAACCCACTAGAATCTCTTCTGCTATGGACTCTGTGCAGGAACTTCCTCTGTAACCCCCTCGTTCCCCAGGCCTGTGGTCTCCACTGCAAGAATGTAGAAGGAAAGCAGGGAGTGTGATGTAGCAGACATCCAGGGCTTATTGCAGAGGATAAAAGAGCAAATCCTCAAGGGGTCAGAGTGGGCAGTGGCCAAATGGACCATTTCCTAGCAGAACATGTCGATGGGAGGACAATCAGGTGTTGATCTGCCCTAGGCTAGATACTGCTTCTTAAAGTCTGTAGAGTAGATATCACTGAGGGCTATCTCCCTTTCTAATTAATTGACAAGACAATTTGGATTAAGTCATGGTTGGGGATAGTAGAATATCTTCCACTTAGGTAGTAGTCTTAAAGCTTTCTGGACAATTCCAAATATCATGTCCCTACCTAGGACCAGAGATACAACCCAGATGCTATTTTTTTTTTTGACCAATAAGCAGAGTCTTGAAGTTTCACTTCCTGGTTTTACAACTGTTTCGTGTAAGTGGGTGCCAGCCTCAGTGCCCTTCAAGATAATATCTATCTACTGACCAATCCCTGATCAAGAATTGAGACTCTAATATTGTTTAGGAGATAAGACAAGTCAATCTGGCTACTTCACACTGAAGTAGGGTCCCCACTGTCACTGACTCACAGGCCTTGGAGGATAAGTTGGGCCCAGATAGAGAGATTTGAATATGTGGTGCCTTCTCAAGGTAGATTGATGGTAAAGGAAAAGAAATCTGGTTAAGAAAGCAGTTAAGATGGCAAAGTTCAAAGATCACTAGGATCACTACTAAGGACAGCTCATTTCCACCACGGAAACCCAAGCACCGGTTCTAAACCGGGCATCCGAAGGAATGGTGGTACCAGGCCTGAGCATTGCAGATCATGTAAAGCAAATGGGACAACAGAGGAATCCTCAGGAATATACACACCACATCTGCTGTGGTTTAAATGGAAAATGTCCCTCATAGGCTCCTGTATTTGAAGACCTGTGTTTCCTTCAGTGGTGATGTAGTTTGAGGAGATTACGGAATCATTAGGAGGCAAAGCCTTGCTGGAAGAAATACATCACTGGGGGCATGAGTCTAGAGTTTATAGTCTCACTCCACTTATAGACACATACACACACACACACACACACACACACACACACACACACACACACACCAGCTTCCTTTGTTAATAAGGATATGATGAGACAGTTCTGTTTCTGCTAACATGTCATGCCTTCCCATTCACTATGGACTCTCCCTCCAGAGCAATAAGGCAAAATAAATTCTATTGCCTTTACTTCTGGTATTTTATCACAGCAATAGAGAAGCGACTGATTCGGCATTTGTATGACTGGTTTTGTGTCAACTTAACAAAAGCTTGAGTCATCAAAAAGTATGGAGCTTCAGTTGAAAAATTACCTCTATGAGATCCAGCTCCTGCCTTCAAGACCCTGCCTTGTTTGAGTTTCTGTCCTGATTTTCTTAGATGATGAACAGCAATGGAAGTATAAGCCAAATAAGCCCCTTTTCTTCCCAACTTGCTTTTGATCATAGTGTTTTACCACAGCAATAGAGACTCTGACTAAGACAGCATTTAACCGTGATCAAAGGACAACTTCTAATCCTTCAGAGAGGCTAAAATGGAAGCTGGATGACTGTGTCAATAAAGAAAACTTTGAGTCTAGTAACAGATCAATTAACAGTGTGACCTAGAGGTCTGATCTTGGATGTATAAAAGTCAAAAAACAAAAGACTGCCTAGGAACCGGTACAGACAGCAAAGGGCGGCTTCTTAGTGAGAGAGGAGAAAACAGGATTTTTTTTTATTTGTCTGCTCCTCTGAATAGGCTTTTAAAGTCACTTATGTCCCAAGGCCTACAGGAGATGTCCCCATGGAAAAGTGTTCTTTCCAAGGTTTAACTTGGAAGGGATGAGCCACCTGACAAGCCTTGAGACCTTGATGGCTACCAGAAATGAGAAAGTATGGGGAAAGGATCTTCCGAAGAGAAAGCCGCCACTGGCCCTGAGGGCCCTTCCTGTAAGTGGGACACAGGTTTTCCTGTTTTTCAGATAGATTAGGGAGTCTCCATCACCAATAATTTTGATAACCTGATCGAACTTATTGGATCGAGAGACAAACTGGCTTAAAGATTGGGCTTTGTTACCTAGGAACAGATGTGAATACAGAAAAAAAAAAAAAAAAAAAAAAAAAAAAACACGTCCATAAGATACTTCAGAGGAGCTTGGGCCAAGAGCTCTAAATGAATACCTGTACAAACTCTAAGGAGGATTACTGCAATATGGCTACCTAGAAAAGATGAGTTTCCTGACAACATGCTTCTCTCTCTCTCTCTCTCTCTCTCTCTCTCTCTCTCTCTCTCTCTCTCTCTCTCTCTCTCTCTCTCTGTGTGTGTGTGTGTGTGTGTGTGTGTGTGTGTGTGTGTGTGTGGTGCGTGTGTATACTGTATACCTGTGTATGTTACACAGGAGTACCTATGTATGCATATAGAGAAGTCAGGTCTACGTTAGGTGTCTTATTCTTTGACTGGCTGATCAGTGGGTCTCAGGTCCTCTTGTCCCTGCCTACCAGCAGGGAAATTACAGGACTACATCACCATGCCTGGCTTTTTTTGTGGGTGTTGGGGTATCCAAGCTCAAGCCCTCATGCTTGTACAATGACCACTTCACCTACTTAGGCATCTCTCCAGCCCCGTGGTAGAGCTTTTCAATGGATAATTTTGGGGTTCGATTAGCTTGTTCTGCCTTTCCAGAGGACTGAGGTCTATGAGAGACATGAAGATAATATCTAATTCTCAGAGACTTAGCAAGCGAATGGGTGGCCTGGGAAATTAAAGAAAGACCATTATCACTTGCAGTGATCTCAGGAGGACAAATTGAAAAATAATTTTAATGGTCTGCATTGAGATAGCATTGGGTGACTGGCAGGGATTTAAAAGTCTATAACAGAGGAATTCACTGACTAGGCATTGAGTCTCACTCCAGATTTAGGCCAGAGGAAATATTGTTTCTGGTCAGGAAAAGCACGAGATCCCTTTAATCTGACCAATATCTCTGTAGCTGTGGTCTGTTCAACCTATCAGGAGTCTATACTGGGGCAGTAATGGAGAGACTTACAAAGAAAGAATCTTCCTTCGTCTCTTTAGAAGAGGTGATTGCAGCCTGATTTTGTAGAGGGTGAAGATAGTCTGGACCCCCATTTTGTCAATAGGTCTCTGCTTGGTAAAAGGAAAGGACATCCAGGCAGGTACTCCTGGACACATATAGGTGAATAAGAAAATTTCCAAGGCTGAGAAGATACCTCAGTCAGTAAAATGCTTGTCATGTGTGACGGTTTGAATGAGGTATGTGCCCTGTAGGTTCATGTGTTGAATACTTGGTGTCCAGTTGGAGGTGCTGGTTAAGAAAGTTCTAGAACCTTGAGGAGGTGGTGCATTACTGAAGGAAGTGTGTCACTGGAGGTGGGCTTTGAGTGTTTGTCCCACTTCCTGTTCTCCCTGGGCGTTGATGAAATGTGGCCTCTCTGCTTCCTGACTCCCAGGCTGACCTCTAGCTCCTGCCAC
>JADRCD010200724.1:0-15743 GCA_019843815.1 Montemys delectorum
TCCCAGACATTCTTGCACTAACCATGTCCTTATTATTCTAATGAGAAGCATGTATTCCATACTTGTCTGGCATGCACAAACCCTCGATTTGCTCTCTAGCACAAGGAAAAAGAAAAATAATTTTGAATCTTTTCCACCATTATGTTTATTTATGTTTGCAGTTTTCTAATTCTAGTTACAAGAATAGTCAATAAAATACTAAGATACTTATTTAGCAAATGACTGAGGTTATAATATTCAATGTAATTAAATTTTGGATTATGAAGTGGGTTTATTCTTTAAAATTAATTTTGTAATATGAAAATATGAACATAAAAGTTACCTGCTTGATAGCTACTTAAATAACTTCTTTTAAATACAAAAACCCACTGCATGTTTTTACTGTTTTAATCACTTAAAACAGGAGATGCAGCATACCGAAGCGAAGTCAGTGGCCAGTACTCAGTTTATCAGTCAGCCGATGTTGGAGGAGTGCCTGCAACACGCATCTTTGAAGGCTGCATAGCTGTCTCAGTAAATTACTTGAGCTTAGACACTCCTTAGTCACAAAAATGTTGAGCAGTAATGGTCTAGACAGTGGAATTTTGCCCCAAGCACTTGAAAAGCCTTACATTATCATTTGTTAAAAAGTTAGGGAGGCGCCAGAAAGAAGGCTCAGTGCTGCAGAGTTTGCCAGCATCCGCTTTCAGGCCTGAAACTCTGGTTCTAGGGGATCCCTTGCCTCTGGCCTCTTCAGATACCTGCATGCGCACATATCACACACACACAAACATACACACATTAAAAGGAATAAAAGTAAGTCTTTTCTTTTTTTAAAAAAAAAAAGGCAAAAAGTACAAACAAAACAAAACAGTCCGGGGAACTCTGTTGTGCTTCCATTACATGCCCCCTCATCTTCCTCAGTGTGCCTTCAAGACAGCGTGTTGGCTTTCTGGAAACACGGGATGCAGGGTAAAAGCTTCAAATCAGATGAGGTAAGTTTGTACTAGTTACCTCTGTTGACTCCTGTACTAGATTTCTAATGGTGAACTGTCCATTTTTTTCATGTCGTCTCTGAGTCAGTCGCACGGCTTTGCTCAGTGCCTTTGATGCTGTAACATGGCAGGACGGCATCTGTGTTCTCTTCCTTTATGTTCACTTTGATACTTTGAATTCCTAATGTTTGCACAACCTCACTCCTTTATTTTGTAATTTGTAAATGTAGTTGCTGGCATTGCTGCATTTTTCAAAATTTAGTGAATATTTTTCATAAACACTGTTGTTGTAAATAATATGTAAGACCTATTATGTTCCAGGCAGTTTGCAAATATTAGCACATTTAAGGCTCAAAATGATCCAGTGAAGTAGGCACATGACTAGTTAAATGGCAGAGCCTAGTTTGGAAGATCTTCAAGCATAACTTTTAACCAAGATGATCAGAGTGCCTTTATGCAGGGAGGGGAGTTTGGCTCTCTCTCCCTGAGGGACAAAGCCCACGCTGATCAAAGCATTTCCCAGTTGTCTGGTTCTTCGACACTAAAAGCTCATAAATCCATGGAACCGTCTGAAAGTTTGGGATCCTCTTGCTTTTGAATTTAGTTTATCTATACCCTTATTTATATTTTAATAAATATTTTGACTTCTAAGAGAAAAAGGTCATGAACCAGTGGTCATTGGTGTGTTGGTTTATTTACTGACCCAGGTCACTAAATGTCACCAGGTCCCTGTAGTTAGTGAAATCTGTAGTCCTGTCCACTGCCATGTGCTAATTGTTGTGTTATTGTTTTGTGTTCAAGACAGGCTTTCCCTAGAGTCCATGTGCGAGGCCAGCACACCCAGAGTGCTAGCTGTTCTCACGATCTGCATTGTGTCATTTCCGTCTTTGGGAAACTTAAACCCAGGGTCTCAGGCATGCGAGGAACGGGCTTTCTGCTAACCTACATGCCCAGCCCTGAAGCTGCCTGCTTGTAAAGCATCTCACTTTTAACTGCTCTCTGCACCTCTGTCTTTCTGCTGGAATTCTCATCCTTTGACGTACACCTAGTTGAAGTTTAACCTCTGCCATAAAGTAACATTCCACAGTAATTAGAGTATTTCAATTTGGTACTGTGAAAATTAGCCCCCTGGAGCATACAGTGCCTAAACTGTTTGCAGATTGACAATCATTATGTCTTTCCAGATAGACTACAAGTTCCAGTTAACAGGCTTTTTACACTAATCATAGCAATGTTAATTTGAGTTCCCCAAGATAACAACCCAAGTGGAGGTACTTTATCTAGGAATAGATTCTAGAAAACAAGTAGAAAGAGGGCATATTCATATAAGTGGGCAGCTGTCTGCTGTGCAGCAGGGTTAGTCAAGTAGGGAGCACCCGTGATACTGACCACACCTTAGAGGCGACTCGGTGAGAGAAGAGGGCGGTGGAGTCTTGTGCACAGTGGCTGTCCATTTTGGGTAGGGCTGCACCGCAGTCCCCACTCTTTGGGAAGTGCTTGTGCTTGGTGGTGCAGCTCTGGGAGACTGCAGAAAGCAGCAGGTGTTAACACTGGGTGACCCCCAGACCACCTCACTGGCACAGGCTTATGTGACCTTCTTGGAACTTTTAACCTCTCTGGCCTCCCAACAATAAAAGAATTCAAATGCATATCACATAGAGTTCTTACAGAAAACAGCTGACCAAGCCTAGATGCCCTATAATTATCGGCCCATTTCTACTCATAGTCAAAAAACTTACTGAAATATATTTGATTTGGGGAATTATATCCTTTCATTGCTAGATCTAAGTGATTGTTAAATTACTGTGTAAGCAGCACCAGGACCAGAGTGTTACTGATGGTATTTTCATCCACAGGTTACTCAGGAAATTTCAGACGAAACCAGAGTTTTCCGCCTGCTGGGGTCAGACAGGTTGGTTGTATTAATTTAATTATGTGAAAGTAGCAAAGATCAAACTCTTGACTAAACTGTCAGCCCATGCCCAGTACAATCAAAATTCTTAGAGGGCTCCTCAACTTAGAGAGGTGATTGTATTGAGAGAGTGAGTAATATTTAGTTTGTTGGGTTACCAGTCTTTTCAGGGTAAAAATTGTGCTTTGAGAGACCGTTACACTCAGCCTAGACAAAATGTATAGATAAGAGTGCGCACACCCTTTGACCAGAACAAGACTTCAATCTCTTTCTTCCCACTGTGTCTTCCTTTCCAAGTATTCCGTAAAATGTGAGATGTTAGTTTTGTGTGATAAAAAGCTCATCTTGTCTGGAGAGCATTCTTACCGTAAGATGTTGGGCAGTCCATCCAACACTGCCTAAGTGTCAGATGCGGGAGAAAGGGGCGGGAGAGTGGAGTTAATGACTCTTTGAAGGGAGGCCATAAGGAGAAAGGAGTTTCTGAAAAACAGTGGTTACCTCCGTGAAGAAGCAGGGCAAGGCAGTAAGTACTGTGACCAGAAGCCAGGAGGCAGCAGGAACGGGCTAGTCACCTCCTGCTGCCAGAGGACTGGCAGTGGTATGGGTCTGTAACTCTGAGGAGTCTGGTGGTAGGCCAGAACACCTCATGGCTGAGGCTCTCTCTCCTCCCTTTGCCTAGACTTCTCCTCGCCAGACTCTCCTTTGTTATGTCTCATTATTCTGTCACAATTTGCTTTAAAATTTCATTTTGAATTATGACTTCTTCAGCTCATCTTCTTGTTTAGACATCCCCTTAGTTCTTTTATATATGCACATAAAATTTTGTTTTCTTTCTCTCTCTCTTTTTTTTTTTCTTTTTTTTTTTTTTTTTAACATTTTAGTGTGTCTGTGTGCACACGTATGGAGATCAGAGAACAACTTACAAGAACTGGTTCTTTCTACCACATGGGCCCCAAGAATAGAAAGAACTTAGGTAGTTGGGCTCCTCAGAAGGCCCCTGCCTGCTTACAATAGTAGTTGACTCTGGGCAGATAGGCAATTTTATTTTTTCCTTCTACATTTCCATAATGCATAAGGTATGTTTTTATTGCATAAAATTCACACAAAAAATATTCAGTATGTGTGAACTATCTCTTCCATTTGACCTCTAGACTTCCTTCTGTGTGTGAATTATATCTTATTAGAATTCTTAAACTTCTCCTCACAACTCAAATGCTGTGGGGTAGCTCTTGATTCCCCCTCCTTTCTTTCAGCCCTCCGATGCTGTCCCTGTCTTTACTCCTGGAAAAGGGCGGAGATGGAGTAGGCAGCACTCCATTCTTTGGTTTGGTTTTTGGTTTTTGGTTTTTTTGAGACAGGGTTTCTCTGTGTAGCCCTGGCTGTCCTGGAATTCACTCTGTAGATCAGGCTGGCCTCGAACTCAGAAATCCACCTGCCTCTGCCTCTCAAGCGCTGGGATTAAAGGCGTGCGCCACCACCGCCCGGCCCATTCTTTGTTTTAAACCATTTGTTTTCCAAGACCCTGTGCAGTTCACAGGTCCTCCTAGGGTCCTGTTTATTCTCTAGCCCTTCTTTTGGTATGGACACCTGAGGCATTTGTCACAGCTATTGTTGGCATAGCTGAGTTAACATATTTGGGTTCAGTGGGAATAAGGTGAGACTATCCCTGACCATGTCAATACTTTATATAAAACAACTGCTGTTCAGCAGTGCTTGATATTATGGAACATGCTAATGACTTTGGCTCTGTCTCTGAATTTCATGTAAGTCTGTGGAAGGAGCTGGTGCTATTGGCTATGGTGGACACCATGTGGATACTTAAGCTTTTCCTTGGTTTCTTTTAGGGTTGTTGTTTTGGAAAGTAGGCCGACAGAAAACCCTACAGCACACAGCAATCTCTACATCCTGGCTGGACATGAAAACAGTTACTAAGCAACAGAGATGAATTCCAAGTGACAAGAAGATAAATGAACATGTTCCATTGAAAGCAAGAGTGTTTTAAGGGAATTCAGTACAGGCTGCAGTGTGACTTGCTTTAATTGTGGGTTTTATATCAAATGAACTGTACATTAGGATAGAATTCAGTATTTTCTGTAGCTGGAAACAGCTAATCAATCTCTTGCCACTGTGTGGTGGTTATATCAAGTTTGCTTAATAAAAGCTATGAGACAAATAGTCCTCTAGTTCCAAGAAACACAGTACTTTTAAAAAAAAACATTGTTTGTAACAAGGTGCCATGGTGTTTTTAAATAACTCATGTGATTATCTTGAGGGAGTTTAGTAAGCATTATATCATTTTATACCATGTCTTACTCCTTCTTAGTGAACATAATTTGATAAGATATTATTGAACAAGCCTTTCACTTTGACATTGGCCATTCTGTATGTTTTTGTAAGATAGAATATTTAATCCTTATTTATTAATCTCTTGCTGGAGTGGTGTAATGTTTCTAACTTTTAGCAAAGGAAGGTTGCAGAGCAGCTGAAATTTTTTATAATGTGTGAAAATTTTGTTTACCTTTACAGAGTAGTGCTTTAGGGGTTACTGGCAGTGTGTTTGGGGGTACAGCACACGCAGTTTCATTTAACAAAATATTTTATGACACAGTTTCATGCAGGGTTGCCTTAAAGGGAATTTGTTTTCAACTCCAGATGGTTGTAAGGGCTCGTGCAGACATACTGATGGTGGACAAAAAGCCTTCGTGGGGATGTGTAATGTCTAGGTGTGACTACCGCATTTTTGACAAGCAGTATAATATACCTGTGATTTTGTTTTTTACATTAGGGATAATGCATAAGAAATTAATCTCCATATATATCATGATCCCTTAATGTTTGGGAGAAAAGTATTTAACTGCCCATATTATGTATTTTACTTATATTATGCCAAGGGGGAAACTGCAAAGTAATTGCACGTGTAATCTTGGGGTTTTCACATACATAGGTATTCATCGTGAGTAGGTTTAAGAAAGAAAAAAAAAACACTTTAAGTGAAATTGGAATTTCTGATGGGATAGTATAGATAAATGATGTTGTTTTTATATTTTTTAAAAAGCCAGTATACTAAAATTAAAAAAGGATAGGACTGTCTTTTAGTTTGTTTTTATTTTATAATCCTTAGTATTCAGAATTGATGTGTTCTATTGGTACCAGCTGTCTTAATGCATTTATTAAGAACAGTTAGCATCAAGGTGATGAACAGGGAGCTGAGAGTAGCAAACTATAGAAGTAGTCTGACCGGATACTTGACAGGAAAACAATGTACCTATCTCATCTTTAACAGTTTTGTAAAGTACATGTTATCATCTCCACTTTCCAAATGAGGAAATAAGAGTTTAACAAAGTTAAGCAGCTTACACGTTACATACTGGTTAGTTCTTTGAGCCAGACCAAGAGTCCTCCGACTCTCCTCTTTTCACTATGCAATATACAAGTAATAAAATGTTACACAAATGAACTATAAAGTACTTGTTCTTTTTTTTTTTTTGATTTATTTATTTTATGTATGAGTACACTGTAGTTGTAAGCCTTCGTGTAGTTGTTAGGACCTCTGCTCGCTCCAGTTGGCCCCACTCACTCTGGTCAGCTCTGCTCACTCTGGTCAACTCAGCTCACTCAGGGCCAAAGATTTATTTATTATTATACATAAGTACACTGTAGCTGTCTTCAGACGCACCAGAAGAGGGCATCAGATCTCATTACAGATGGTTGTGAGCCACCATGTGGTTGCTGGGATTTGAACTCAGGACCTTTGGAAGAGCAGTCGGTGCTCTTACCCGCTGAGCCATCTCAGCAGCCCAAAGTACTTGTTCTTTAAAGTGCACATATTGGGGTTGGCAGCAAGATGCTCACTGGATACAGGTTCTTGCCGTGAAAACCTGGCTGCTACCCAACCTTGGTCCCCTGAACTCCCCATGTGAGGGTGGAGGGAGAAAGAATTGACTCCATAATGTTGTCATCTGACCCCCTCGTGTGTGTGCCTGCACACACAACCACAGTAGTCAAATAGAATGCACATTGGCTGTTTACATAGGATGCATTAAGTGGGTCCTCTCATGAGGAGTGCCATATGCGATAAATGGCGGGAAGACAAGCCTCAAACTTGGGAAACTTCAAAGACTGCATCCTCTTTTCCTCAGAACTCCCAGCATCCACCCTAGCCACACTGTACAAGGTGGCCACTACAAGGGAAAAGACCTAAGAAAGGTCCTGGTGTCCAAGGCCTCCTGCTAACAAGCTGTGTGGCTAGAAAACATTACAGTAAAAAATGGAAGCTGTGCTGTGCCCAGAGCTTGTAGTCAGTCTTCTGTCCTATGCTGTGAAAAATGAGTAATTAGTTGAGTGTTACAGAGAAGGCAAGGGGGAAAGAGAGCTCTTGAGGAAACAAACTGGTGGGATAACAGAAACATTGGAAGATCACAGGAAGATGGGAGTATGGCCGTGACTCAGGAGCAGACATTTCAAGAACCTTTAGAAAGAACATGAATGGTTCAAGTTGAAAATTTAGAATATAGGGCTGGAGACATGGCTCAGTGGGTTAAGAGCACCACTGAAACAACAAAACAAAACAATGATGCATTTCAAGAAAAGTATCCCAGTGTTGAAGAACATTAGGTTCTAGATCAAAGAGCGTAAATCCTGAAAGTTAAACACCAAGGTATGCACACACACACACACACACACACACAGAGAGAGAGAGAGAGAGACAGAGACAGAGACAGAGACATGGGCACACATCACACAAAAGGAATGTAATGAAAAATGTTGAGGGAAGTGAATTTGATCAAAACACATGAAACTTGAAACCCAAAGATCTACAAATAAACACCAAATCACATCATTAATTTCAAGGATGCTGGCATGATAGTTGGTTACATAGCAAGGAATACAAACTTGTGCCTTCAAGTGTCAACAGAAGCCATGTGTTCAGATGAAGGACCTGCAACCACACGCAGCTTCAGCCACTCCATCTGTCACTTGGACACTGAGAAAACAGGTTGGAAAAATGGCAGCCTCTTCAACCAGTGGCACTGAGATACCTGGACATTCACATACAGAGTAAAAACTAGATTCTTACCTCTGCCCTGTCTAAAAGTCAGTTCAAAATGAACTGAAAGCCTGAGTCTGAAACTGCGAAGGAAAACACACGTAACACGCTTCAATATGCAGGCATAGGGAAGGACCTTATGAAAGGATTCCAGCCACGCAAGAAACAATAAAATTGGTAAGTGGAGTGAGAAAAGGGCATCTGTGCAGCCAAGGAAGCAATAAAGAAATCATCCACAACAGGAGACACTTTTGCTAGCCACACCTCTAGTGGATTAGTGTCTAGAAATAAGAAGGCCTCAAACGTCCAGAAAGTTCATCCAATCAAAAAAGGGATAGATAACTGGACAGTTGTTAACAGAAAAAAAATATAAGAACAAAAACCCTGTCTGAGAAAGGCAAATCAAAACCACACTGAGGGGTGGAG
Organism: Montemys delectorum; assembly: GCA_019843815.1. Taxonomy (NCBI): domain Eukaryota; kingdom Metazoa; phylum Chordata; class Mammalia; order Rodentia; family Muridae; genus Montemys; species Montemys delectorum. The sequence continues at coordinate 8,360 of JADRCD010200724.1, forward strand.
AGATGGCTCAGCAGTTAAGAACACTTGCTGCTCTTACAAAGAACCTGGGTTTGAGTCCCAGCACCCACATCAGGGCTCACAACCAACTATCTGTAACTTCAATTCCAGGGGATCCAGTAAGCACTCAGGTTATATGTACATACAGGCAAAACATTAATATACATAAAGTAAATCTTAAAATGTATACATTGAGATTCTGTCTTCCTCAGTGGATATAGCTAACAAGACCAATGCTGGTGAGCATCTAGAGATTTTACAATAAAAACCTCTATATACTGCCAGTGGGAATACAGTTACAACCACTACAGAAATCATGGAGCTTCCTCAAAATGCTGACGGTAGAACCACTGTATGGTCCTGCTCGGTTGCTTCTGGGTGAATCAGTCAGATTACCACAGAGTTAATGTGATTGTGCCATTACTCACAAGGACCCAAGTTACAGATTCAGCCCACATCTATCATATGGACAGACTGGTGTAGTATGTAGACAAATGGAGTTCTAGTTTATCATAAGATTGAAATTATGCCATGTTTTTGAAAGTATATGAAACTAAAAGCCACCATATTAAGCAAAAATATACCAGAAATGAGACCATTCATGTAGAAACCCTGACAGTTCTCAGCATGACCACATATCCTCACAACATTCCACGTGTTAAATTAAGTCCTCATCTTTAGAAAGTGAAGATACATAGAAGAGAATGGTGCCTGAACAGTTATGAATTAATAGAAGTCTTGGTTATGAAGAAAGGACCTGCGAGGACAGTCCTACAGGGATTCATACACAGCAGAAGAAGGAATGCATTCTCCGCTGGTGACATCAACATAGCCTGAGAAACTATAAAGCACCACCTCGTGACACTTTAACAACAAAACCCTTACCACACGTGACAGTGACAGGTGCTTTGCTAAGTCAATCCCGTGCTCCCCAGTAACTTCAGCAAGCACAGTGCTTAGCAAACTCTGAAAACAAATGACACTGAAATGATGCTGAATTTGGACTCCATGGCTTTCATCCTGGTGGTGTTTCTCAAATCTGTCTTCCTGGATTATCTGCTTCACTGTGATTGTCTTGTGATGATTTAAAGATGCAATGGAGCCCAGCGTGGCTCTGGCAGGCCTTGCTCTTCTCCACCATTCCCTCTGCCTTTTGAAAACTTGTAGATTATAGGTAAGAGCTAGAATCCAAGGTCTCTTTGGCCACTTCCTCCTCCTGAGGCTGACCACCAAGGTCCAGCTATTGAAGTCCAGCAATCAAAAGCTCCCTTTGGGTCACTTAATTATCATGCCCAATTAAAATTAAACACCTCATTGTAGTACCAGGTTTCCCCCTTTTCCTTTATAGACTGCCATTTGCCTCTGGGCCACATCTGTCTCTATCCAGAAGCTGTCCTTTGTCCTCTGGAACAAATACCCCCACTGCATTTCCTTGCCCTTTCTCTCTTGTCCTCTGTCTTGTGTCTTTGTCCCTTATCCCTGCCTTCTGTCCCTCTGGGGACAATAAATCGCCTTTTGTGCTGAGAACTTGGTCTTGGGGTTTCTTGAGCCATTTTCCAAGGTTCCTGCAGCATCTCTTATGAAGATACAAGGGAACGCTGTGGTGTTTATTGTCAAAAATGTCTAAAGCCAATCTCTGAAACTTTCTGCTTCTTTGTACCCTCTCTTAGATCAAAGGTATTCTAGTTTCACTAATACTTTTAACATATATCTTAAAATTAATTGTGTCTCACGCCTTTAATCCCACCATACTTGGGAAGCAGAGGCAGGTGAATCTCTGTGAGTTCAAGGCCAACCTGGCCTACAAAGTGTTAGGACAGCCAGGGCTGTTACACAGTTATACAGAGAAACCTATCTTGGAAAGCTAATACATACATACATACATACATACATACATACATACATAAATTCCAATCAGTTTTGAAGAACATAAACACTCAGCCTATATTTGTGTCTGTCTCTGTGTGTGTGTGTGTGTGTGTGTGTATGTGTGTGTGTGTGTGCGTGTGTGGCAGAGACAGAGGGAGAAGATTAGCATCTATTCCTCTATTGTTCTCCACCTATATTTTTTTCTTTTGAGAAGACATCTCTTGTTGAGTAAGGAGCTCACTGGCTGGCTAGCAAGCCTCAGGGAGTCTGCCTGTCTCCCACCCTGTCCCCACCCCAGCCCTGGGGTTGCAGATAACACGCTGGGACCCAGCTTTTCTACACAGAAAAACTGGGTTCTAGTGTTCTATGACCATGGATGGAGATGCCGCTGCCCCCAGACGCTCAGTGTGTACTATATAGAGTGAAACACAGAGGCAGGGTTATTGTGTACAGCTGAACAAGGGAGGCAGAGTTATTGCAGACATATAGTCAGGGTTTATAGTATACAGCTTGGTCAAGGAGACAGGTGTAGTCAATCTCAGTAGGAGCAATTTCTGTAGGGGAGCAGTCTTCAGGCAATAAATAAATACCCAGGGGGAGAAAGCTGTGGTTAACACTTTTTGCACATTGTCTTAGTCAGGGTTCCTATTCCTGCACAAACATCATGACCAAGAAGCAAGTTGGGGAGGAAAGGGTTTATTCAGCTTACTTCCACATGGCTGTAGATCACCAGAGGAAGTCAGGACTGGAACTCAAGCAGGTCAGGAAGCAGGAGCTGATGCAGAGGCCATGGAGGGATGTTCCTTGCTGGCTTGCTTCCCTGGCTTGCTCAGCCTGCTCTCTTATAGAACCCAAGACTTCCAGCCCAGAGATGGCACCACCCACAAGGAGCCCTACCCCCTTGATCACTAATTGAGAAAATGCCCCACAGCTGGGTCTCATGGAGGCACTTCCCCAACTGAAGCTCCCTTCTCTGTGATAACTGCAGCCTGTGTCAAGTTGACACACAAAACCAGCCAGTACACACATACTGTCCACATCCACACATGGAACAAAGGGAAGGCTTGGCCATTTGTCTCCAAGTCTCACCCTATTGAGTGAGGGGAGAAGCTTTGCCATTTTCATATTGGTTTGAGGCTAGGGTCCTTGACATGGTTGGCTCATGTCAACAACACCCATTCCCTCAGAACTTCACTCTCTCAAGGACTTCCTCCACTCCCCACACATTGTGGGTATTTCTTGGTAGATAGTTAATAGTCTGATTCCTTATGACTTTTTCAGACATCACTGGCTGCTCTTGTAGAGAACTCAGGTTCAATTCCCAGCACCCACAATGTGACTCACAACCATCCATAATTCCGATCCAGGGGATTGAATGCCTTCTTGTGATCTACATGGGCAACACACACATGGTATACATATAGGCAGGCAAAAATGCACACACACATAAAAATAAATAAAAGAAAAAAAATGAAGAAAGGTCTTAGAGCAGTGGTTCTCAGCCTTCCTAATGCTGCAGCCCTTTAATACAGTTCCTCATGTTGTGGTGACCCCCCAACCATAAAGTTATTTTCGCTTCTACTTCATAACTGTAATTTTGCTACAGTTATGAATCGTAATGTAAGTATTTTTTTGTAGACAGAGGTTTGCCAAAAGAGTCTCAACCCACAGGTTGAGAACCACTGTCCTAGAGGAAGCGGTGCTTTGAAAGGACTGACTTCTATATTACATATAAAGAACGAGGTCAGGTTTATCTGGGAAGTGAAACATCTTACTCCATTGTTGGCTGGGCCCACATGTAAAGTCAAAGACACTTGGTTCTTTTAACCTTATATTGTCCTCCCAACTCACTAGCCTTGCTCATATCAATGAACAATAAAATCCTTTTCCCCTGCCTGGATCTGTAGTGATTTACAGGGACGGGTCCGTTAGACTACAGCTGGAGCTTCTCTTCAAGTTACTGCATGCTGAGATTGGACCATCAGGTCTGCTCTAGTGTCAGAGTATCAAGAGGCCCTGGAAGTCAAGGGTGGAAGACAATTCCCAAGGTGTTCTTAGGTGTTCTGACTCCATTTGGAAACAGGTAGCACTGAGTTTGAACCTTGTTTCAACCCAGGTGGCAGAGGGGCTGTCCCATTCCACACTGATCAGCATCTCAGGGCCTCAGCAAGTGCTGTAGAGCAGACAACTACCTCTATCTGTTTAGTAACTACTAATGCTGATGAAGGCCTCTGGGGTTGGTGTATAGATTAGAGAAGACATGGACTCCAGGCCTGAGATGTAAGTGTTCTCATGGTAATGACTAAGGATCCTTTTTATGTGCCCGGAAAACAATTCCCTTTCCAAATTCACTTAAAGAGGAGGAAACAGATGTGTCATCTTCCAGTGTCTGTGGCTGAACTCTCTTCTTTTATAAGAAACAGAATTGAGGAAAAAAACTTGCTAGCGTTGGTCCTAGGATCAGCACTCAAAGCAACATCATCCTGTCCAAATCGGTAGAGGTGGCTTCTCCTGAGCGTTGAGAAGAGACTGTGGCACATGGAGAGGCTGCTGAGGCACATGAGCACGAAGAGTGGTATCAGCAAGGCTCATGTCCTGAGAAAGCTCAGAAGGAAGGAGGGTTGCTCTACATTGCATGGGATAAAAACAGCGAGACCAACTGAATAAGCCCAGTGTCAACTCCTATGCATTGGCTAGTATTGGCAAACAGGAAGGAAGGTTCTCGAGTCAAAATGCCAGCATTCTAACACATAGGTACAGCCTGCGGACTGTGTCTCCTGACTTACTCATCCTCTCTGACTCTGCTTTCCTCTTCTAAATCCTCAGGATAACATTGTCTATGACATGCTTACAAAAGGCTACTGCAAAAATAGGTTTAGCACAGTGCCTATCTTGATGTAGGTGTTCAGCTGTTGGACAGCGTTGATACTGTTGTCCAGGCAACAGTGATCACCATACCTGGGGTCAGATACCAGTAAGAAGGTAGCAATCCTAGTGTGACTCCAAACCCCATGCACTGCCCTTTGCACTTGCTTGAAGAAACCCCACATACCAGGCCATCACCTCTCAGCTTTCTGAGAGCATCAACCTGGGAGTTCCACTTTGCTATGGAAACCAGTTCTGCAGTTGCCATCTGAAAGGGCCTTTGATTTGACAGCCTGTGCCCACAGTACCTTCTTCTGTAGTGACATGAATGTTTGGTGTCCCTTTTAAAGTTGTCCTCTAATATTTTGCTCCAATTTCTCTCCAAACAAAACAACTCGCAGCTGGAAGTCACGCTAACTTTCTGGTTCATTGCCTGCTTAGGCCTAAGGAGCCAGAATACTGGCTCATACTCTAACTACCACTGGATCTGGCCCTGTTCCACAATCCTTGGGCACTGAACCTTGTGGAGTCCATAAAGTTAATTTTCCAAACAAACTTTATTTTACCTGATATGAACTTTCTACAAGGTAGCTCTGGAAAAATTCACATCAACATCCTCACTTCATTTCAAAGTATTTTCTTAACTGTCAAAAAGAAACATTTACCAATACAATTATATTATGTTCCATAAAATACTTTTTTTTTTTTTTTTTTTTTTTTTTTTTTTTTATTTTTGGTTTTTTGAAACAAGGTTTCTCTGTGTAGCCCTGGCTGTCCTGGAACTCACTCTGTAGACCAGGCTGGCCTCGAACTCAGAAATCTGCCTGCCTCTGCCTCCCAAGTGCTGGGATTAAAGATGTGCACCACCATTGCCTGGCTTTTTTTTTTTTTTTTTTTTTTGTAGAAAATTCTTAAATCATTGGAAATTAATCCTTAGGTCAAATATGAACTCAAGAGGGAAAGTAGAAAATACTGTGAATTGAACAAAAATAAAAAATATATAACTCATTAAGCTTTCTGTGATGCCTTCACAATGACTTGGGGGATGCCATTAAAGTCATATTTTATTTTATTGTTTTTAATACAGAACAGTTTTAAAAATGTAATACTGTTTATTTAACTTCAAAAACATTTCAGCATTCTAAACATACAAAAAATAACAGAATGTTGCAAATTGTGTTTAGGTACAGAGGGGTCTTGAACTTCCATTGATGCAGTAGAGTTCTTTGCTTTGCTGACAACGATGAGTTCTATAGTTTCTTTAAAAAGTTTAAAATCTACTGCATCTAACTAAAGAAAAAAAACTCCAAACACTTCTCATGCCAGCTGATCCCTCCCCCCTTTCCACAACTAAGAATGTCAGCAGAATGCTATGCCACTATATACAAAAACAAGACAACCTGAAGCTAAATGGATGCCCACCGCAGTATCAACAGGTCCAGCCTCACAGTGCACACCCTGAGCTATGCCCCCCACTCCAAAAGGCATCTTCCCCTCACAGCCTCCACACCAAACAAGGAACATCAAGAATCTGTCTGGGTTGTTTTGTTCCCTTTACAAACTATAGATATGTACAGGTGACATCTCAGGATTTCTAGCCAATAACCATATAGTTACCACTACCTTACCAGTTGAGAACAAAATGCCAGAAACATCTTCAAATGCCCTGTCACACCAACAGCAAAGTGCACTGAGTGAGGAGGACGAGAGTGCCTTTTCATTTTAAAAATGTTTGGAGCTATGTACAACTTTGATACAGTTTCAGGGCGCTCCGACACCCACGGCCACTTCATGTAAACCACTGACACTTTGAGAAACTACAATATGATCGTGATCAAATTTTGTAATTAAACCTAACAAGGGCAGTAGACCCGACTCAAATAAGAGATGTGTCAATCACAGCACTCTCCTACTCTAAGATATTCACAAGGAGACAGAGTGTTTATTCATCTTCCTCTTCCTCCTCCTCTTCCTCCTCTTCCTCCTCCTCCTCCTCCTCCTCCTCCTCCTCCTCCTCCTCCTCCTCCTCCTCCTCCTCCTCCTTCACCTTTTTCCGGGGAACTTTAGCAGGGCCCTTGGTGCCATCAAACTTCCCTTTAGACTTATAGTCAGCAACATCCTTCTCATACTTCTCCTTCAGCTTTGCTGCCTTGGTAATGTAAGGCTTCTTTTCACTGTCACTTAAGTTATTCCACATCTCACCCAGCTTTTTTGCCACATCTCCAATGGAGATGCCAGGGTTTGTGGATTTGATCTTGGGGCGGAATTCGGAGCAGAATAAGAAAAATCCAGACGGTGGTCTTTTGGGGGCATTCGGGTCCTTCTTCTTGCCTCCTTTAGCTGGTCCATAATCTTTCATTTCCCGATCATAGCGTACTTTATCTGCCTTTGCCATTTCATCAAACTTTGATTTCTCTTTGCTAGACATTGTCTTCCACCTCTCAGAGCACTTCTTGGAAAACTCCGCAAAATTGACTGGAACCTCTGGGTTTTTCTTCTTATGTTCTTCCCTGCATGTCTGCACGAAGAAGGCATAAGCAGACATCTTGCCCTTTGGTTTCTTGGGGTCACCTTTAGCCATCCTGACTGTATTGTTCGCTAGTCTCGCTGTAGGGCATTTTCTTAACTAATTATTGCTACTGAAGGGCTCAGC
>JADRCD010200725.1:3558-15030 GCA_019843815.1 Montemys delectorum
TGTGTGTGTGTGTGTGTGTGTGTGTGTGTGTGTGTGTGTGTGTGTGTTGGTTTTTCAAGACAAGGCTCTCTGTGTAGCCTTAGCTGTCCTGGAACTCTGTTGACCAGGCTGACCTCAAACTCAGAGATCCACTTTGTCTCTGCCTCCTAGATACTGGGATTAAAGACTTGCACTACTGCCGTCCGTAAGTATAATTTTAAAATGTTGGTCTCTGTATTAGTTATCTGTGGCTGAATAACAAATTTCCCCGCAAACATTGAGTCAAACCACAGCAGCATCACCTTGCAGTTTTTGGGGTCTGCACCCCATGTGGATAATTTTAGCTGGGGCCTCTGGCTTTCAATTTCTCACAAGACTTAGGTCATCTCCACCCTACAGTTGCATTTCAGTTGTATATGGGCTGCTGGTCAGAGGCTTCCCTTGCACCTGTCTCATATGCCCTCTTCGGGATGCAACTGCACTACCAGAGCCTCCCTCACTTGCAGAAAGTGATCTGCAGAGATGGAAATTGAATCTTCACCCTGTTCTATTCAGAGAGCTGACAATCAGAGAAGATGATGGATTGACATCCTATAAAAGTTTGAAATTACTTCCAGACAGAGACTTTTGGGGGGTGGTGAAGTCAGAAGGAGTGAAGGCAGTCATATCCTGGAGCTTACTCTTGTCCCTCTGGCTAGGTGATCTACCCCATTTGGGGGATTTGTGACATCTGTGATTCTTCCTTGTTGTCTCTTGCACGCCTTCCCTCATGTTGTCACTATGTGGGCTCAGGTACTTCTTGAAATATAAGTCAAGGCATCCCTTAGTCTTCAGGGAAATACAAATCAAAACAACTCTGAGATTCCACCTCACACCAGTCAGAATGGCTAAGATCAAAAACTCAGGTGATAGCAGATGCTGGCAATGATGTGGAGAAAGAGGAACACTCCTCCATTGTTGGTGGGGTTGCAAGCTGGTACAAACATTCTGGAAATCAGTCTGGTGGTTCCTTAGGAAATTGGACATAATATTACCTGAGGACCCAACTAGCCAGAAGATGCTCCAACATGTAATAAGGTCACATGCTCCACTATGTTCATAGCAGCCTTATTTATAATAGCCAGAAGCTGGAAACAATCCAGATGTCCCTCAGCAGAGGAATGGATACAGAAATTGTGGTACATCTACACAATGGAGTACTACTCAGCTATTAAAAACAATGAATTTATGAAATTCTTAGGGAAATGGATGGATCTGGAGAATATCATCCTGAGTGAGGTAACCTAATCACAAAAGAACACACATGGTATGCACTCCCTGATAAGTGGATATTAGGCAAAAAGCTCAGAATACCCAAGATACAACTTACAGACCATATGAAGCTCAAGAATAAGGAAGACTAAAATGTGGGTGCTTCAGTCCTACTTAGAAGGGGGAACAAAATAATCATGGGAGGTAGAGGATGAGAGGGACTTGGGAGGAAGAGAGAAGGGGGAGGGGAAAGGAGAGCAGGAACAGGTTTGGGAGGAGACAGGAAGGGGTTGCAAGGAGAAAAGTACAGAGGGTCAGGACATTGAACAGAGGTGTGTCACAATGGGGGATGGGGAACTAGGGGTAGCCACAAGAAAGTCCCAGGAGTCAGGAGAGTCTAGCTATCCAGGACCCAACAGGGGTGACATCAGCTGAAATACCCAACAAAGGGGAGAGAGAACCTGTAGAGACCATATCCAGAGGTTAGGCAGGGCCCCCAATTAAAGGATGGGGCCACCCACCCATCTTCAAAATTTTAACCCAGAATTGCTCCTGTCTAAAGGAAATACAGGGACAAAGAGTGGAGCAGAGACTGAAGGAAAGGCCATCCAGAGACTGCCCCACCTGGGGATCCATCCCATATGCAGCCATCAAACCCAGACACTATTGCTGATGCCAACAAGTGCATGTTGGCAGGAGCCTGATATAGCTGTCTCCTGAGAGGCTCTGCCAGAGCCTGACCAATACAGATGTAGATGCTTGCAGCCAACCATCGGACTGAGCACAAGAACCCCAATGGCAGCGTTAGGGGAAGGACTGAAGGAGCTGAAGGAGTTTGCAACCCCATAGGAAGAACAACAGTATCAACCAACCAGACCCCCCTAGAGCTCCCAGGGACTAAGCCACCATAAAGAGTACGTATGGAAGGACCCATGGCTCCAGCTGCATATGTAGCAGAGGATGGCCTTATCTTGCATTGATGGGAGGGTTGACCCTTGGTCCTGTGAAGGCTTGATGACCCGGTGTAGGGGAGTGAAGTGGAAGTGGGTCTGTGGGTGGGGGAGCACCCTCATGTAAGCAGGGGGAGGGGGATTGGATGGGGGTTTGCAGAGGGGAAACAGGGAAGGGAGATAACATTTGAAATGTAAATAAATAAAATATCCATTTAAAAAATACATTAAAAAAAAAAGTAAAGTCATTTTCTACTGGTGAAAAGCCTGTCCTGCCCTAGGGGCATCAAGCAGGAAGGATGTGTAGACTCCTTTCTACAATATGGAGTGCAAGTGTGTCTTTATAATACAGAATACGACAGTATCCCCATCCATGTCCAATGTCCCCTGTCAATAGGAGAACTCATCATATAGCACTTTGAATGAGGCAAACAAAGAAGAAAGCCTAGACTTACCCTATCCTTAGAGGCAACATCCCAATACTTTTGTTATATTCTGCTCCTTGGAAGCCCATACTTAAAAGAAATGAGAACAAGACAAGACCATGATCGCCAGTTGAAAGATTGTAGGTTAGGCTCTTTGGAAGTTGCTTACTTTAAGTTCTTCATATATATGTACATATATATCTCTTGTCATATATATATGTATACATGTGAATATTACATATATATGTATACACAAACACACACACACACACACGTATATGTGTGTGTGTGTTCTCCAGCTGCATAGCTATAGCATCAGTAGCTGTTTCCTCAAAGGAATATGATACACAGATAGCCTCAAAGAGCTTCACTTGTTGTAGAAAATGAATGCTTAAAAACAGAAAAACAAAGTATGAACCTGGCAAGGTGGCTCAGTGGGTAATCTACTTTCTACCATGCTTGACCATCTAAATTTGATTCCTAGAACCCACAGGGTGGAAGGAGAGAACCAACTTCCACAAATTGTCATTTGATCTCCACATATGCAATATGATACACATATGCTCTCATAGACATATCATAGACACACATACACACACAGAGTAATAAAAAAGTATAATAATAAGAAAACAATAATATCTGGTTTCTGTCTGTGCCCAGAACTGATCCTATGCCACAGCACTCCATACCCAAATGCCTTCCTTTGGGAGAAAGCTGGTCTCCCAGGAGTGCCAACACATCTGTGAGCACAGGTAAGACCACCACTTTTGCTCAAATTTCTGGCCCAAGAGGGACCCACCCACAGCCATCAGGACACAGGAACCAAAGATCAGCTGGGCACAGGAACCTTCAGGTTTCCATCTGGACCCCGGAGCTGACCTGGTGCCACAGCTCTCCATACCCAAATTCCTCCCGGAGAGAACTGGTCTCCCAGGAGTACTGACACCGAGGCTTGGAGGAGAGACAAGCCACAGTCAGAGACAGTAAGACTAGATAACACCAGAGATAACCAGATGGCAAGAGGCAAGAGTAGGAACATAAGCAAAAGAAACCAAGGCTACTTGGCATCATCAGAAGCTAGTTTTCCCACCACAGCGAGCCCTGGATACCCCATCACACCAGAAAAGCAAGACTCTGATTTAAAATCACATCTCATGATGATGATAGAGGACTTTAAGAAGGACATAAATAACTCCCTTAAAGAAATACAGGAAAACACAGGTAAACAACTAGAAGCCCTTAAAGAGGAAACACAAAAATCCCCTAAAGAATTACAGGAAAACACAACCAAACAGGTGAAGGAATTGAACAAAACCACCCAAGATCTAAAAATGGAAATAGAAACAATAAAGACATAACAAAGGGAGACAACCCTAGAGATAGAAAACCTAGGAAAGAGACCAAGAGTCACAGATGCAAGCATCACCAACAGAATACAAGAGATAGAAGAAAGAATCTCAGGTGCAGAAGATACCATAGAAAACATTGACACAACAGTCAAAGAAAATCCAAAATGAAAAATCTTCCTAACCCAAAACATCCAGGCAATCCAGGATGCAATGAGAAGACCAAACTTAAGGATAATAGGTATAGAAGAGAGTGAAGATTCCCAACTTAAAGGGCCAGTAAATATCTTCAATAAAATTATAGAAGAAAACTTCTCTAACCTAAAGAGATGCACATAAATGTACAAGAAGCCTACAGAACTCCAAATAGATTGGACTAGAAAAGAAATTCCTCCCATTACATAATAGTCAAAACACCAAATGCACAAAACAAAGAAAGAATTTTAAAAGCAGTAAAGGGAAAAGGTCAAGTAACATATAAAGACAGACCTATCAGAATTACACCAGACTTCTCACCAGAGACTATGAAAGCTAGAAGATCCTGGGCAGATGTCATACAGACCCTACAAGAACACAAATGCCAGCCCAGGCTACTATACCCAGCAAAACTCTCAATTACCACAGAGAGAGAAACCAATATATTCCATGACAAAACCAAATTTACACAATATCTTCCCACAAATCCAGCCCTACAAAGGATAATAGATGGAAAACTCCAACACAAGGAGGGAAACTATGCCCTAGAAAAAGCAAGAAAGTAATCTTCTTCCAACAAACCCAGAAGAAGATAGCCACACAACATAAAAATAGCATTAAAAATAACAGGAAGCAACAATCACTATTCCTTAACATCTCTTAACATCAATGGACTCAATAATCCAATAAAAAGACATAGACTAACAGACTGGATACACAAACAGGACCCAGCATTTTGCTGTATACAGGAAACACACCTCAGTGTCAAAGACAGACACTACCTCAGTGAAAAGGGCTGGAAAACAATTTTCTAAGCAAATGGTCCTAAGAAACAAGCCAGAGAAGCCATTCTAATATCGGATAAAATCGACTTTCAACCAAAAGCTATCAAAAAGGATGAGGAAGAACACTTCATACTCATCAAAGGAAAAATCTACCAATCTGCTTCTTCCCCTGAGTCTGGCTGGTGAATCTCCTGCACCTGACTCTCTCCCAGAGTTCTCCTCTCTCTGACCAGAAGTCCCACCTCCTTTCTTGCCTTTGCTATATAGGCCATCAACTTTTTATTAAAACCAATCAGAGGTGACGAAGGGAGGGAGTGTTTACAAAATATGACACAGGTGTTACTGAACAGTTGGAATAACAACACCAAAGTCAGGCCTGGAGTCAGATCTCTGCTGGAACAGAAATCAGCACTTGTATAATACAGAGGTAATCTTTACACAGGGCACAGAAAAGATTATCCCTTCAGGCAGACGTATAAAGAAGTTTTGATCCAAATTATAACTGTAATATATAGACATTTTAATTAGAAATTTGTTACATGGTACCCTATTTTTGCATCATATTATTATTTTCTTTTTTGTTTTTGTTTTTGTTTTTTGAGAGAGAGTGTCTCTGTGTAGCCCTGGCTGTCCTGGAACTCACTCTGTAGACCAGGCTGGCCTCAAACTCAGAAATCTGCCTGTCTCTTCCTCCCAAGTGCTGGGATTAAAGGTATGTACCACCACTGCCCGGCTATTGTTTTCTTTTTTTTGTCATCAAAATAATTTATAATAGTTAAATGCCTCTTAAATATACATGATGTCTTCTGAAGCTAAAAGTAGCATGCACTCAACCAGTTTTTAAAATCTACTTGGAACATTAAACATGATAGAAGTAGAAAAAAAATCTTATGAAGTCCTCTATGAAAGGACTTATTAGACAGGTTCCTCCTCTTCCTCATCCCTTGCCATGTATGGCAGGAAAGCAGACCCCTGGGTCATGAGTGTGTGAGTCCTGGACCTCCTCACCTGGGCAGCAGGGTAGACCTGGCCATGGTGAGCCAGCCTTGGGCTGACCAGCTCAGATGCCTCTCAGATCCAGGTCCAGGGCTTTGAATTGGCCCATCCCAAAATCTGCCCCACCGATGAACTGCTGGAGTGTATCAAGAGGCCAGTCTTACAGAGTCAAAACTACAGGATCTCCACAATACAGGATGACAACAGGTTACTGGAGAAGAGTCCCAGTGAGGATCCAGTATTGATAGAGTAGCAGAAGCCAGAGGCCTCAAACCAGACCAATGAGTCATTGCACCCATTGGTAACTAAAGTTTCATGGGATCCAATACTACCTTCTGACCTCAGCAGGCATCAAGCACACATGTGGCACACATACATACACGCAGGCAAACCACATGCAAATAATAATAATGATGATGATGATGATAATAACAAGTCAGTAAAATGTTTAGTGTGGCTGGAGGCAGCTTGCTGATGTGCTTGGGTAGAGTGGGGAGTGTCTGTATTTGAATAATGAAGGATAGTATGGGGCGATCAGTCCTGTCTTCACAGTTGTACGAACTAAAATTTTGGTTATGAATATCATATATCATAAATATTCATATATTTTATGTTTGAGGTAATGAGGTACTAGCAATCAAGTAAATCAAGGGGAAATAAGGAAAGCAATGTTTTCAGAAAAGTCACTGGGATGTTTCCTTTGGGGTAAAAGGTACCTGGAGGCAGAAGGAAAGCCACAGGTCTGGACTCATTTCAAGACCAATAAATGAAACTTCAAAATACAAAAATTTCACATGCAAGCAAATGCAGATATATGGGTATCTCCTTTTTATATATATACATATATATATTTATTTATTTTAAGATACAGATAATAAGGGCTGGACAGATGGCCCAGGGTTGCTCTTCCAGAGGTCCTGAGTTCAAATCCCTGCAACAATGTGGTGGCTCACAACCATCTATAATGGGATCTGATGCCCTCTTCTGGTGTGTCAGAAGACAGCTACAATGTCCTCATATAAATAAGTAAGTAAGTAAGTAAGCAAAAATAAATCTTTAAAAAATATAAATAATAGGCCAAGCAGTGGTGATGCACACCTTTGAGCCCAGCACTTAGGAGGCAGAGGCAAGGGGATCTCTGTCGATTGGAGGCCAACCTGGTCTGCAAAGTAAGTTCCCAGATGGCCAGGGCTACACAGAGAAACCTTGCCTCAACACAGAGACAGAGAGACAGACGACAGACAGATGACAGAGCAGATAACAACATTCCTGACGCAGGCCACTGTCTTGCTTTCATCACAGAGCCTAGTCCATGGAAGTATGGTTCTTATGGCTGCACACCTTTCCATTCTGCGTATTGAAATTTATTTCCCGAGTGTACATTTGGGTGTTGTCCAATGTACTGTTTCCAAACAGTGCACACTAACCTTTGTTCCCACCTGCGTTTCTAGTATATACTGTACCACAAACTGGGACTGCTAGGTCAGTAGGTACGTATCGTTTTTTACTGTCTTAGCTATGCTAGCATTTAGCATGACATTTTGTCAATGTTAGATGTTGGCTAGACAACTGGTCCTTAGGAGTGATGTGTGTGCCAGGTTTACACATCTGAGAAGTTGCCACTATTCTTTTAGGGTCTGGTCTATATGGTGTCAGTCAGCTTTATCAGCTTTGACTACAGGATGGGTTACATGGAGCATCTAAAGGCAGTTTGAATTTTACATCTGTTATTGTGAATGAAGATGGTCAGATTGGGGTTTTCTCTGTCCCCATTTTTTATCTTCTTCCTTCTCTTCTTTCTCTTCCCTTCTTCCCCCTTTCCCCTTCTTTCTTCTCTTCCCTCTCTTCTTCTTTTTTACTTTATCCACCTCTCTCTCCTTGTAACAGTGAGATGTGGCACCCAGCCTGGCCTAGATCTTACAGGTAATGTAGTCCAGGCTGTCTTTGAGCCATGTTCTTCTTATACTTGCAGCCTAAGTGTTGGTAATCACAAGTGTTAGCCACCAAACCAAGCTGCACATTGTGGTGTGTGTGTGTGTGTGTGTATGTGTGTGTGTGTGTGTGAGAGAGAGAGAGAGAGAGAGAGAGAGAGAGAGAGAAGGAGGGAGGGCGAAAGAGAGAGGGAAGGAAGAGGGAGGGAGGGAGAGAGAGAGAGTTGGTATAGAAACACAGAAACATTGGGTCTATTCTTATCTCTGAATGACGCATCTGGATAAGAACATCGTCTTTGTTTAGTCAGTGGCAAGGAAAGCATTAGAACTCCCATCCCTTGATTTGAACGCCACATTTACCCAGCTATGCCCGGAAGTTTTACTCCATTGTTTACCAAGGTGTCAGGGTCAATGTTTCCAGAGCCACAGGTCAACTTTGGGTATTAGATGAGAGACCAAACCTGGTCTGGAAACCTATTCCAACACCAGGTAGACTTGGTGAGGCTGCCGTCAAAGCTGTGGAGAGTCCTCCCACTGAAGGAAACTGTATATTGACTATTTGCCTTATTCTCCACAACATAAACTAAATTAAGTAACATTATGCAGGCTCAAAAGATTTTATTTATGTATTTAGGAATATATGTATTTATATTTATATGTATGTGACAACATTTAATAAAAAAGGAGGCCATGAATTTGAAAGTGAGCAAGGAGGGGCATATGGGTGGGTTTAAAAAGAGGAAAAGGAAGGGGGAAATGATGCAATTATATTATCTCAAAAATAAAAGAAATAATGAAAAGTTTTGAAGCTAAACAATAATGGCAATCTCTATCCATTAATGAAGGTTTATAGCTTTCAAAGGCTACCACACAAGTTGCTATGAACTGGTGGCTTTGAAGCAACAGTGACTTATTAATAGGCATATCAGGGAAGTTGTTACACACCTCTTGCTGTTTCTGCCCGTTGCCAACAGCAACTCAAAAGGCATGCATGTCTCATGTGTGGACCCTGGGCAATTCTCTATACTTCCCTGTGCCTATTTATCCACCAACAAGGTTGGGCTAAATGCAGAGCCTATTCTTCGAGGACCATTTCATTGACTTTATTAGGTGCTTTTTTTTTTTTTCATTTCATTTTTTTTTTTCTGTGATGCTGGGAATGAACCCAAGCCTCTATGCGTGCTACTGAAGTGCCGTACCACTGAGTTATATCCTCACCATCGTCCTTACTTGAACTGTAACAACTTTTTCCAGTCTGCACCAGCATAGACACAGTTTAATATACATCATTAGCTTGATAGTCAAAGCCACTCTGTTAGATAAGAGGCTTCAGCTGCGTGCCTCAGCATTTGTGGTCAGCGTATGGGGCAGGGCAAAACAATGCCATAATAATCAGCAGAGTGACCGCCAGAGGCTACCAGGACAATCAAATATACTTCTATTTCTGAACTGCATACAAACCTCCACATTTTAGTCTTAAATGCTATGCTTTTTTTTTTTTTTTTCTGACTTAGAAATAGGTACATAGGTCAGGCTGGCTTCAAACCCACAAAGATCTGCCTGCTTCAGCCTCCAGAGTGTAGGGGTAAAAGCCATGCACCATCACACCCATTAATGTTTGTGGCTTTTACGGGTATTTTAGTGTTAACAATATGCCCTCTTAAAATACCACTGTACTGGCTAGTTTTGTGTGTCAACTTGATATAGACTGGAGTTATCACAGAGAAAGGAGCTTCAGTTGGGGAAGTGCTTCCATGAGGGAGGGCCCATGGAGGGTGGTGCCATCCCTGGGCTGGAAGTCTTGGGTTCTATAAAGAGAACAATCTGAGCAAGCCAGGAGAAGCAGGTTAGTAAGAAACATCCCTCCATGGCCTCTGCATCAGCTCCTGCTTCCTGACCTGCTTGAGTTCCAGTCCTGACTTCCTTTAATGTTCAACAGCCATGTGGGAAGTGTAAGCTGAATAAACCCTTTCCTCCCCAACTTGCTTCTTGGTCTTGTGCAGGAATAGAAACCCCGACTAAGACAACCACTGTATCAGTTCATTACTAAATACCATGGAGCTGGATAAAGCTACGCTATAGTCATGAACGGAGTCTACTAGCTACTGTAAATATCATCTGCATCCATGCAGTCACTGGCTTCTGGATTTGTTAACCCCTAGAATGCTGGAGAGGTTATGTCTCAGATCACGTTCACAGAAATAACCTAGGAGCTCACAAAAACCAGAAGCTTGTCCTACTTTTCAGGGATTGTAAAAATCTCCCTCACATGGCTGAAAGTGCCGTCCTTCTCTCTGGTGGTTAGTGTTAACAGAAACAACAGAAAGCAAATCTGTTCAAATGTCACTGACCTATAAGAAGGAAAGGTAACCCATAATACAAGGGCCTCAGAAGCAAGAAGCTGATGGAGTCTCACAGACATTCTTGTAACTTTAATTTTTTTTTCAATCCTTTTTTTTTTTTTGGACTTTTCGAGGCAGGGTTTCTCTGTGTAGCCCTGGCTGTCCTGGAACTCACTCTGTAGACCAGGCTGGCCTCAAACTCAGAAATCTGCCTGCCTTTGCCTCCCAAGTGCTGGGATTAAGGGCGTGCGCCACCACTGCCCGGTTTAATCCTTTTTTTTTTTTTTTTTTTTTTTTTTTTTAAATGATGGTTCTTAAATGCTTTAAACTCCCTTCTAGCCCACCACCCAGCACAGGTAGTGGAAAAGAAAGGATATGGGGAAAGCAGACCAATGTAGAAATGCTTCTTTGGAGCCACTCCCATCTTCGTCGTGAAGAAATCAGCCGTTCAGTTCATAGGTAAGCAGCAGCATCGGTACCGGCGGGGGCGGCGGCGGCAGCAGCAGCTCAGTCCACTTGCAAACACTTCACAGATACACCAGCAGTCCAGTATGGTAAAGTCGGTACAGCAAACACGAATCAGCAGAGGTGGCACTACTTAGCACAGGAGAGGCAGCCAGGCCTCAGCCTCGACACAGGTCAGCAGGAGGGACCGGGATGAACGTTGCTAGACGTTGCCAGAAGGGTCTCAGCTGCGCCTCTCTCAGTGAAGTGAAGATCAGCGAAGCTGCGAGACCAACCAGCATTACCCCGCTAGCTCTCCAAGCCAGCCAAACTAGCTCTATCAGTGAGCCTGAAGCTCAGCATCCTTCCCTGTCCATCCAGTCCTATCTATACTCCCTCCAAACATCACGTGTCCAGGAGCGCTTGAGTCTGTCTCAGCAAACATCACGCTGCCAATTAGCCTGAGCCCACGAAAGTGGCAAGAAACTGCAGTACAACATCAGAAGTTTCTTGGGGCGTTTCTCTCTGTGGAGTCCTGCCTGACACATGGAGCTCAACTGTGCACTGTAAGGTGGACCAACGCCTGTGTGCCATTATCGAGGAATCCTTCATCGCGTGTTCTTTCGCATACTTGCTTAGCCGAGCACCCTTTCTCTCGTGCCTGCTTCAGTGAGATGTTTCTTCTCATGTCTGCCTTAGCCTTTCACCTGTGTCCACTTCAGGAAAACACTCCTTCACATGTTCGTCCCAGCAAGACACCATCTCACACAAATGACTTTCCAAAGAACCCTTAAGTTTCCACTTCATGTTCTGTCCTGGATTAGACCT